>JAKSZP010001376.1:0-248587 GCA_022478985.1 Massospora cicadina
CTTATTTATTTTGAGCTTTTTCCTCAACCAATTTTTAGCTTAAGTTAACCTTGTCTACTAAATTCTCATGGTATAACACCATATAAAATGGTCAGGATTATATAAATTATTTTCAAATAAAAGAACCATAAGAAACTATGAAGAAATAGCTTAAAGCGGTGTGCATCAGGTTAAAACTATATAGCACATATTGGGTAACAAATTTGCATCCAGATGGCATTTTGTAACAACCACAAGGCTTTAAATTTTATGAGGAATATCAGAAAGCCTAGTTAGCTTTAGTTTTGGAAATTCTTTATAGCTAATTATCTTAAGATAATTAAACCAAAGTTAGATTCAGTAGAACCTGACTAAAACGAATCTAAAAACATTTTTAATCATGTTAATAATAACAGTACGATATTTTAGTCTTTACAAAATCATAACCTTACCTGAATTTTTAATTTCAAGGTCATTTTAGCTTAAGTACAATATTTAAATGAAGATATAAGACAATACTGTCATATCACAATACCAAGAGGTGAAAACCTTTATTAGTGGAGTAAGAAATAAGATTTAATATATCATAACCAAACACCCAATTGTGTATTTTAGGATGCATATAATTAAAATATCATAAAATTTTTTTGGATGTCTTATTATAAAGACTATAATCTAGAAAAACTGAATCCATGTCATCTCACTATAGTATACTCTTGATTATAAGCTATTATGCACCCAAGATTATATATTTAAGGCACCAGCTTGAAGGTGACTTTCATTATTATATGGACTATAAAAGTCTTGAAATTGAATCTAATTAGGTTAGTGTTCACTGGTCTCCCACCATGAGAACTTAAGCAAGGTGAAAAAGAAGAGAGTAGTGTCCTAGATGATTTCTGAAATGATTGAGATCCATGTATGCTACTATAAATACCTAGAAGGAGAAGGGGTAATTAGTGGTACATGACAAGTTTTTTTGATGGTTTGGTGAATTTTTCATCCTTTGGCAAGTTATTAAAAGAATTAAGTTTCATAAGAGGTTAGTTTTAGAGGTGGCAGATGGGCCTGGGCTGTTGGTATCACAATATTTACTAGAACACTAAATAGGAAGGACTGTATTAAAAGTACTAGGTTCCATATAATCATAGCTAAGATAAAGATACTTATGATCACATTGCATTACAATCCTTTTATGCTATCTTAAAATTACTATTAACTAGCCCAGTTTATTTATACTATAACAATTGAGGGTAGGTTACTTCTATTGTTTGGAAATGTAAGGTAATACATTGATTCATTGAGGGCACTGCACAATGAACTACAGTTTTAGAATCCAAATGACCCCAAAATTGCATAAGAAGACCCTAAATATAGATATAAAATAAGCAAATTAATAAAGAATGGATGATAACGAAAAAAATTAGATTTTAAATTAATTGAATCTAAATAAATTTAATTAAAAAATCAATAAAAATTGAAATAAACTGAAATAAGCTTGACTAACTAAAAAATTAGGACAATGAACGCTCAGCTAAGAAAGACTAAGAAGTAGTTCACAATCCTAATCCTGACTTAAAACATCCTTGTGACCCCTTTATTAAAAATTATCTTAGACTTAAATATTTAAAGGGGTCAGTACTTCTCTATAAGAGACTTTTTCAAATTGCTCTTGGTTTTAATATATGTACAAAGTGGGCGACATCAACCATTATTGTGTTATCATTGGCAGATAATGAGTGGACTATCATGATGTGCATCCATTTGGTAATGTTTTAAACTCTCCAGAATAAAAAGGTTTACTGAAGTTTTGACTTAAGATATTATAACTCAAGCTGTATACCAGGCTAGGAGTGCCTTTCTGCAACAAAACATAATGACATTTACTAAAAAGGATTGGTATGCCTTTTATAATAGATAGTTAGCTACTATCTTATTTTCTAGAATCAATCTGAATTTTTATAGTGAGTGCTTAGTGAATTATCTAGTAATTTCTAGTATATGATCTTACTTTTAAACTGCATCATTAAACTTAAGAGTTAAGTAGCTACAATTCTGAATTCAAATAAAAGCTACAAAGTCAATCCATCCCGTTTATGTCATGGCCTGATGACATAATTAAGGGTACCAACTGCAAAGATTAAGCTAGTCGTTAGGAGGCCAAAAAGGTGAAGTTTGCAGGCCTTCCTGACTTCAAACATACCCTAGACCAGCGCTGGGTTAAGGCCAGATATGCCCATGTCAGCCTAAGGGATGTGTGTGACGTTCATTCCTGTGTTATGGCAAGGGAATTAAAATGCACTAGCTATATTACAATTAGCAATGGTTCAGTTTGGTTGATTGGAATATGAGGTTTTAAGACCCATTTGATTTTTGAAATTACAAAATTGGTTTGGACATTCTTAATTTCAATAACTCAATTCTAATCAATCTCAAGATATTGTACCATGGCCAATGGAATCATGCACTTATTGGTGCACCTAGGCTTAGCACAGAATTAATCAATTGATAATCCACCCAATTTTTAAATATGTTTCCTCAAGATCAACCTTCCTCGTTGGTCAACTTCTTTAATAAAAATTCCCGTAAACATAAGTTTTTTAAAATAGTTCCTTGGGCACACCTGAGTGTGGACCCCTCGATGAGGTCTTTACCAAAGTTGTCTTTTTACTATAACAAAAATGTTCTATATATCTAGTGCGCCTCTGGGCCGCCCTGGTCCCCTCCAGATCTAGGCATTCAAGCACTACTGCACATATCTTTGCTTGGTTGTGGACTCCCCTTTGGTGTCCTCCCAAGTATTGTTATTGATTTGCTTTTAAATAATACATCTAGCATTGACCACTCTTGAATGGAATCCTTTTGCTCCAGCATTATTAGTGTTTCCCTGTTAATCTCCTTCTAATGAATAGTTGCCTGGCGGTGTGGCTGCGCATCTTGAACTTGTTTCTGGGAATGGGAGAGTTACAGACACTCTCCTTTCATTAGTCAACCTGCCATTTTATTTTTTGTGCAAAAATATTATCTGAGCGGGACTTTTTACTGTGTGCTAATTGAGTGTGCTTGCCATTTGCCACGTTCTTAAAAAAACTCACCACTGTTTTCTTATTTGGCGGATGGTTGGAGAATCTTGGAGTTATTCTCATTATCTCCAACTGGGAAGTGCCTACCCTTCTTGCTTGTACCTGGTAGATACAGATGTTTTGTGATCCAAGAGTTGTAATTCCCAACTTTCCACTTAAATAGATGATAACAAAATAACTAAATAATTTCTTTAGAAATGCGTTCAGACGGTGAAGGAAGAATCTTCGTTTAAGGGCCTAGTGGTGAGGTATTTGGATAATGAAGTACAACCTGCCACTGAAATGGGTATGGGGTTGTTCACGTTCCAAAACGCTTTTTATAAACGCCAAATCCCTATATGAAAACGAGCAAAAATACTCTCTTGTGGCTCTAGTTTAAAACCAAAATTCAGTATACCAGATCACCCCAGATAACCCGCGCTTGACTACTATCATGGTCCGCAGAACACAGGAGGTTGAAAAAGAGTTACTTTTACAATATAAAACGTTTATGCTATAGCTGAAGATATGGTGGTATATGTGACCTCAGTAATAAGAGCGGCCAACTATCCCTCTCCATTCTATTATGTGGAAACATACCCTGGAGGTATGCTTATGACTTATGAAGATTTTATGTTGAAGTGTTGGCGTTGTCTGCTATTAATAAATACCATTGTGTATATTTTTTGTTGATTGCTACACTTTTATATTCATTTAGTAAAAATTAGAACTATTTTTGGCTGATACAGGAACCCTTGAGAATTTTTTAACCAAGAGCTAGCAGAATCCCTTGAGCTGAGTTACTTGCCAGGTGGTATGGTTAAAAGGAAGGGCTTCACAAGATATTCCAACGTTGAAAGTCTTGGGGTTAGTGGATTATGAAGTTGGCAAATACCATTTAGCTGACAGCTTCCAGACAGTTAAATCTCATGTAACCAATTATTTTGGGAGTGGAATGATGGCTTAAAATGGCTGTCAGAACTAACCTGAAAGCTAATAATTTATCAATATCTCTGAAGTGTTGTCATGAAGCAATAATCCACTTGTCTGAAAGCAACACTCAAGGCAGTTTGCCCGATAGCAAAAGTTACACAGGTTCAGACTTGCACCCTTTCTGAAGCCCTTTCTGGAGGTACCCTTACCTTCCTGTTTGGAAGGGTTGGAATCATCGTTTGATGCGGCTTCAGCTAATGTACTGTCAGCTCATTCAGAGAATGATATAGAGTTCAATTTCACCGTTGATCTGGTGCATATATCTTCTCCTACTTACCCTTTGACTGTAAGTGAGGAAGCGGCCTTATATGTGTGGGTTAAGGAGCAGTTTCCTAAAGGCGCAATATTTCAGCGTACCTTCAATTTATGATCCTCACTTCTTTTTGTGGAGAAGGCCAATGTTACCTTATGCCATTAGTAGATTATGGGAATCTTAACAGTGTCACAGTATCTAACTTGCATCCCATCCCACTGGGCTCACAGATTGCAGGCTATATGAGAAGGTGAGAGTTTTCTCCAAACAAATTTTTTTAACACTTTAATCAGATCTGGATAGAAGGGCCAGGAATGGCTAACCGCATTTTATATTAGAAAAGGTTTTCCAGTTTTGGGTCATGCCCTTGGATAAAAAAATGCCCCTTCTATATTTCAACGCATATTGATGTGACTTTGGGGGACCTGCTGGGGTATGCGCGGCACCCTACATGGATGGTATTCTGGTGTTTTCCCTGATCAGGAGTCCCATGCAGTACACCTTCAACAAGTGGTGGAGTGAATAAATTCACTCAACCTTACACTAAAAAATAAGTGTGAATTCTTCTAGTCACAGCACCTTCCTGAGCAACATCTTGTTTGAACAAGGCCTTATGATAACTTTAGATAAGGAGAAGGCGATTTGTGAGTGGCCCACCCCCACAATGGTCAAGGAATTGAAAAGGTTTTTAGGGACGTATACATTCCTTAAGTAATTTACACCAAATTTTTGAGGTGCTGGTGCCCCTGAATAAGGCTAGTGGAGCTAAATTCTCCAGTGGTCCCCCATTTTTCAGGATGCCTTCCAAGCTGTAAAGTGCACCATGCTGTCCACATCCGTCCTTCGCCATGTAGATCCAAAAGAAGAGTTCATTGTGGCTACTGCTGCCACCCACTTCGCCATAGCGGCTGCCTTATTACAAGTAGGTGAAGATGGAATAAAGCATCTGAGGGTATATTTTTCTCATAAGATGTCCCTTCCTGAGCTAAACAACACTGTTTATAACAAAAAGTTATTAGCAGTAATTGATGCGCTGACTTATTGGCGTCATCACTTGCATGGCTCATACCAATAATTCCACATTTTAAAGATCACCGTGCCTTATTGTACTACCACACACCTCATGTCTTGATCTCATGGCAAATCCGCTGTCATGAGACCCTAACCTAATTTGTGTTTCCTATGATTTTACTAAGCGCAAGGAGACTGGTTAAGCGGATGCTTTGAGCAGCAACACTGCATTAGCTCCCAATCCTAAGGAAGTAGAGGTACATAATACCCATTAGATGATTCCACCTTTTAAGATCGTGTCTCAACTTCCCTCTCCTTCAGCCCAAGGTCCAACACTTGCTCCTCTGGAAAATGCGGAGTAATATGGTATGTTCAGGAAAGGTAGTCCTTCAAGCCTTTTTGGCCAAGTATACTATGGTTCTTGCTAAGAGCGCGTTAAATAAGGAAGACGTTACCAGAGGATACCACGTGAAGGATGATATGGTGTGCTTTCAGGAACGCCTATGAGTTCCCGCTGGACCACTTTAACTCGAATTCATTTGGGACCATCATGATGGAATCACCGTTGGTCATCCTGGGAAGGCGAAGTATCTGGAGCTAATTCGCCGCATTTTATAATTGGAAAGGGTTAGCCATGCAGATGGCCAGTTATTGTAAAGAGTCCTGGTCTGCAACCAAATGAAACTGAATCGTCAGCAACTAGAGGGGTTGTTGGTACCAGTTTAAAAGGCTAAAGGGCCTTGAGTTTCTTTATCAGTGAAATTTATTGTCAAATTACCTGTATCTGATGGCTACGATGCATCATGGTAGTGGAGGACCATTTTAAAATGTTCGCCACTTTATTCCCTGTAGAACCACACTAACCGCGGCTGAGATGGCTAGACTATTCATCTCAAGTGTTTGCTCTTCACGGGGTCCCCCAGGAAATACTAGTAATCTTGTACCCCAGTTTACCTCAGTCTTTTGGGGAGAGTTGTGTAAGACTCTTCAGATCCTTTTCTTCCATTAGACTGCCTATCAACATCAATCAGATGGGCAGACTGAACGAGTGAACCAGTACTTGGAGAAGTTCCTGCAGTGTTACACTGCCTCAGACCATGAAGGTTGGGTTTCCCATCTCCTCATGGCGCAATTCAGCTTTAACAATGCCCAGCATGCATCAATCAGCTGTTCCCCATTCTACGCCAACTATGGCTTTTACTCACCTTAAACAAGAAGCCCTATTGTGGATCCAAGGTGGAAGCAGTGGTGGAAATTGCAAAATGATCAAGAAAGTACACCAAGGGGTGAGCATGAACTTATATGAAGCTATAAAGCTTATAAGGAGAATCTGGATGTGAAGAGATGGGTAAGTCCTGCTTACAAGGAAGGGTATCTCGTGATGCTGGATGCTTAAAACATCCTGATCAAGAAATTATGTAAAAAGCTGGGAACAAAGAGGATTGTGCCTTACCGCGTTATAAGAAAGGTGGGCCACGCCTCATACCAATTGGATCTTCCCCATTTCCAGACCTTTTGATCTTCCATGAAAGCAATCTTACGTTGTTTGAGGGTTTCCACCAGAAACTCCAGAGGTTATTGTGGATAGGACGCCTGAGTGGGACGTGGAGGAGATTATAGCCTCCAGCAGAGTCAGAAGGAGGCTTGAGTACCTAGTATCCTGGAAAGGATTCAATGCAACATAAAACAGTTAGATACCAGCCTATGATTGCACCCATGACCAGGATCTGCTGAAAGTTTTCCACGAACGATTCCCTGAGGCTGCAGGACCAATTCTCAGAAAACCATCGCCGCGATGAAGTTGGCCACAGACCACAAGAACTTTTCTTTGCAAAATCCCTGGAGGGGGGCCGAGCCAAAAAAGACCAAGAGGGTAGTGTCATGGCCTGATGACATAATTAAGGGTACCAACTGCAACGATTTAGGTAGTCGTCAAAAGGCCAAAAAAATTAGAGTTTGCAGGCCTTCCTGACCTCAAACAAACCCTAAACCAGCTCTGGGTTCAGGCCAGATATGCCCATGTCAGCCTAGGGGATGTGTGTGACGTTCATTACTGTGTTATGGGAAGCGTCAAAACGCACTAGTTATATTAATAAAAGTGATGGTTCAGTTTGGTGCTGGTGAACAGGGTTCCAAAACCCATTCGTTTTTTGAAATTTCATAATTGTGTCAGCCATGCTTACAATTATTAACTCAAGTTTGGTCAATCTCAAGATATAGTATCCTGGCCGATGGAAGCGTGTACTTATTGGGCACCTGGGCTTAACACCACTTCCTCTAAATGACAATTACCCCATTTGTTTTAATATGTTTCCTAAAGAATAACTTTTCTTCTTGGGTGACTTCTTTAGTAAAACGCACATTAGCTTATATTTTTTAAATTATGTTTCCTTGAACGCACCTGTGTGTGGACACCCTCAAAGAGGATTATAACACCATTGTCTAATTATTATAACAAAAAATGTTCACTATATCTAGTGCACCACTGGGCTACCCTGGTCCCCTCCAGACTGAGGCACCCAAGCACTACTGCACAGATCTCTGCTTGTTTGTGACTCCCCTTTGGTGTCCTCCCAGTTATTGTTATTGATTTGCTTTCAACTTCTAATACAGCGTTAAACAACCTTGCCCTGGGTTCCTTTTGCTCTGGCATCCTTAGCGGTGCCCTGTTGATCCTCCTTCTAACACAAGTTCCCTGGCGGTGTGGCTGTGCATCTCACAACACTTTTCTGCTAATGGGAGAGTTACAAAAACTCTCCTTACAGTTTAACTATAACTTATGCTTGTAAATTTGGATCATTATCTATTTAAGGTGGGAAGACCTGATGATGAATCTTTCTGACTAATGGGACAAATAGGAAATCAAAAACAATTGGAAAAGAGTTTAAATTCTGGTAAATGTACACATGCGCTATTCTAATAGGCCATGAACTCCATGGACCACAAAGTTATTTAACTTTCTTGGTTTAGGCATTGGTGCACAATGCAAACAGTGTCATGATTTTAACCAGATGGATTCCTTCTGATAGTATCAGGACTAGGGGTGTCAGTTAGTCGAGCATGATTATGGGCTAATCACTGTGGGATCCACCGATGGATGCCACAAATTCTTTGTTAAAGTGAGAAATTTACTTTATAAATAAAAGAAATAAATAACGCTTTGTTAAAGTTTTTTATGTTTTTTATTGTTTAAGCAGGGCCAAACCAAGAAAGGTCCTTTTCTTGATACTAGTATTTCCTATTTAAACTAGTTTGTTTTTAGACCATGGGTATTTGAGGCAAAAGTATATATAGCTGAGTCATCCAAATTAGGAAATATAGGCTTTCGGCCTATCAGATCAAAGATATATATTATGAGGCAAAACCATCCCATGTGGTAACAATTTAATGAATTGTATCCAATCACCAGTGAGTAAAATTTTCTCACCTTGGCGGTGGTCAGACTCATGTGGTAATGATTGGTTAATTTGCACCCTATCATGTCAAGTAAAATCTTCTCATCTTGGCGGTGGTCAGACTTTCATGATAATGATTGGTTAATTTGCACCCTAACATCAATGAGTAAAATCTTCTCACCTCAGCGGTAATCAGACTCATGTGGTAATAATTGGTTAATTTGCACCCTATCATCATTGAGTAATAATTTCTCACCTTGGCAGTGGTAAGACTCATGTGATAATGATTGTTTATTTGCACCCTATCATCATAGAGTAAATTCTTCTCACCTTGGTGGTGGTCAAACTCATGTGGTAATAATTGGTTAATTTGCACCCTAACATCATTGAGGTAAGTCTTCTCACCTTGGTGGTGGTCAAACTCATGTGGTAATAATTGGTTAATTTGCACCCAATCATTGTTGAGTAATATCTTCTCAACTTGGGGGTGATCAAACCCGTGTGGTAATAATTCCCCAAATTCAGCTGAGAAGTCAGAGTAATCCTATTATTAGTCATTACCTTTTTAAGCTGATTTTGGTTATAAACCATATTTTTCTGATAGTTATGATTCTACTGAGAATCCGCCAAGGTCTTTTGCTGTGGGTACTCATATTGTTGATAACCACAATATTATTTGAAGATTGGGCAGGTGATGGGCCAATCATGGTAGCAGACTTGGGGGCACTTTTACCTCCAACATTCTTTTTCTTAAGTCAATAAGGAGATTGTCTGACAATCACCTAGTTTGATACTATTTAATGTTATATAATTTAATTTGATTTAGGTTCAGTAGAATCTGAGTTTACTGCCATTTTACCATCCAAGGGTCAATTGTGGGATTTTCTGTGGAAAGCAAATAAATCCATTGCCAAGTGTTTGAAAATAATTTTGCTGCTAAATTTGGAGCACTGATGACTCATGCCAAGGATGCTCAATGGCTTTTTTATTTAATGAATTATATATGATTGACCGGTGACTTGTGCTGAGGATGGATTAACCTAATTTAATATTTAATGATCAGAGGAGTTGGTTTAGAGAGAATTGCTATGAAGAATGAATTGATGATCTGATAGAATTCCATCCTGATGGTTGATAGGTTTCAGAGGCACAGTAGCCTAAGTATAAATAGTCAATTATTCCCTCTAAAATAAACATCTCTCCTTCTCCCATTTACTTTTAGTTGTTATTAGTTTTTTGGCTAGGTTAAAAGTAGATGGGACTTGAGATCCCCAAAAGGTGAGGGTAATCACACCTGGAGTGGCTGGCACTGCCAGCTCCCATGCCCCCTCCCTATGAGGAACCAGCAGTAACCTGGCTAGCTGGCCACCAATGACGGATGCTTACTGGCTGCCAACCTTGTGGGGTGCAGTGTGGGAGTGCCATAGCCACCCAGGAAGGGGGATGGACTCGCTGGGGCATGCCCAGATGGATTGGTGAAGGGTTGTGGGGGTGGTGCAGTTTGGGAGTGGCTGAGCCACCTAGGATGGGGGCAGGACTCACGGGGCACATGCTGAGGACACCTGGGGCTAAGGAGAAGTTGTTGGTGGTTGGTTGGTGGGTTGGACGTGTACTTGTAGGGGTTGGTACACCAATGAAGGCGGAATAGCAAAGGTCCAACCAGTCTTCATACTGGTTAGCCTGGCTCACCAGAGGAGTCCATGGTTGGTTTAGTGACACACAGTCATAAAGTGTCCCCACCCAAAGTTCATCTACCAGGACCAAACTTGGGAGGCAGTGGTCATTGAGTCCATATTTTACCACATGGGTACCCTCCATGTCATACTACAGCATAATATCAAGAAAACAATTAGACTGAGATCTGCACAGTCCATAAATAGACTCAATAGCTTTTTGAATTTATTTACTTTACTTTTTTTTAGAAAAATAATAATTTTATTATATTAACATTATGCTTATATACTTCGCTAACTGACTTTGAAAATCACTTTAGCTTAATAACTTAGTATCTTTACATCAGTGTAGCAAAATAATTTAGTATAGGTATTAGTACCCAAATTTGATTTTTTTAATTATTTCTTTATCCATATTAAAAAATAATAACACTTGATTCTTCAGATGTTTCAAATCTTTTTACTTTGGAACAAATAAATTCTTTTATATATTATCGCATAGTAAATTTAGTTTTTATATTTTCATTAAAATATATACATCTCTTAAATTTTATAGTTGACTCTTATCTCTTTTTTAATACTACCATAACCCCATTGAAATTCTGGCTAAACAATTTTAACATACGATTACCCATGAGTTCAAAAAATCAAAAAACCTAATTTGACTTTTTGATCTTCAGCTTTGCGTTAGATCCAAATTTATTAGAAGGTAAAACTTTTAACATACACAATGCTTCCTCCACGCCAGATTAATTAACTTTCAAAGATATTGGTGAAATTCAAGGTGTTGAGCGTCAAAATAAATCCATGAAAAACTAGGCCAAATGATTGCAGCAAAGTGCCTCTAGAATTAATAAAGACTTTCTTCAAGGTTACTGATAACTTATTTGTGTTTCCAACTGTTAAGCAAGACATTCCATGGATTCAAAAGTGTGTAAAATTACCCCAAAGCCCTCATGATAACATACCATGAAATATTTGAGTTTATAAAAAAGTTAATTTAGAAAATTGCAAACTAAATGAAATTAAAGAACTAATTAAATGATGAGCTTAATAGCCAATCACACAAGAAATTACCAAATAAGTATAGAACTATTTTGATAGTTCCTTTACTTTATAAAGATAATACATTGAAGACTTAACATATAGGTATTTACCCCGCTTTATTTTTTAGTTAAAATTTGTTTTGTAGTTTCTTGGGAACTTTAATGTGATATCTGAAGTGTAATTTTACAACTTGGTCTTTATTAAAATTCCAAATTGACATCTTTACCAATTTTACCAACACTACATTATTAAAATAAACTCATGGGCTCCTAAATCCTCCTAAAAATTTTGACAACATAGGGGCTTGTTCTTCTCTCCTTCTGGTTCACTAAAACTTGAGTTTTACTTCATATACCTTTTGTGGAAATCTATGATAATCTCATGGGACGCTGTATTTTACTTTTGCTTCACTCTGTGGTCTGATTAGTTTATAATAAAATAAGTGTGAATTATGCCTTCATCTGATATGCTTTGTAAGAACTAAAACGAAGTTGTCTCTGTTCACACGCTTGCATTCCCAAGGAACCACACATGTGATTAACAACTATTATCAAGACAGCACTAAATCCTTTGGATAAGAAAGGGATATGACAGCTTTTCAGTTACTTGATCACGTCCATAGCATACAACAATTTTTAACCGTGCTTATAATGATGGCAAAATAAATCTTATTTAAAGGAGTTCCAATTTAAAAAATAAGGAGGGGTGGAAGGTGAGTTGGTAGGGTGTACAGCTATCAACCTGAAGGTTGCAGGTTTGATTCCCACCCTTCACACATCGATCAGGGTGCCAGCAAAAGGAATCTAATGTAGTTAGTAGGTCTAATAACAAGAAAAAATTACCCATGACATAACCAGAAAATATGAGTCCCAATCCAGAGGTGGAAAAACTGTCTATAATGTGGTGTGACCTTTATCAGGTTTCATGTCAATTCTTTCTTTCTCTTTTTTGGTAATGCCCATCCCCTGATCAGCTTGCATTAATATATATAAATTATTAGAAATGAGGATAAATAAAAACATGTTAGGCAAGATAACCTCACAAGTGAGAGACTTAGCCTATTTAAAAAGGACAAGGTCTTTTTAAAATTTGTTATTTATGGTATATAGCAGTTATTTGTGATACTTTATAAGGTTGCCAGATAGTTCTAAATTTCGCCCTATCAAAAAATGAGACAAATATCATAATTGTCTGGTTATGGTCGTCAGAAGGAATGATGGGGTGCAACATGATTGGTTGCTCCTCAACATAACCCTGGAACTTTTATATAAGAATTTCCAAATTAGATGCGCTCCATCCACAGGGTTCCAAAATATGACAATTATAGAATTTTAGTATATTTGGTTTTGGACAAATGGGAAATATTATAAGGAGTATAAAAATTGACTATTGAAGAATTAGGCTCTTGGCAGAATTGGAATATTATTATAGTATGTAGAAAATTCAAAATCTTATTTATGGAGTTTTGGGCTTTAGTGGATTAAGGATTGATATTAGATCTTGCCAAGAAGATTTTGTCATCTTGGTGGGTTAGTCGATGGATTTCTCACATATAAGCCTAACCCTTTTACAATAAAGATTATAAATCAACGTGGGAATATGAGAAAGTGAAGGTCTATTAATTTTCCAATGTTAAAATTGGTTTTTTAGGAAAAAGAGAAGTAAACGCCACCTGGTTTATTTCCTATTGTTAAAGCCTTACACTCTTCCCTTACGTTTCAATTTTTTGTATAATCTTGATTGATTGATTTCTTTTTTTCATTTTTATATATAATTAAAAAAATTGTTTTCTAATTAAAGTTTTTAAGGAAGTTTGCATAGTAAAAGTTTGTCTTTTGAAAATATTAGAATCGTTAATAAGTGGTATGCATTTAAAATACTGAATTAATCAAAATAAAATGACCTTTTATATGAGCAAGCGTTATATAAAAATACCTCTTTAGTAATTTGATATACAAATATAAGGTGCAGAACAGGGCTACAGAGTTAAAGGCTTGAGTGTTAGGGACTGAGGCCACCACAACGCAAACTTATAGCAATTAAAGTGACAATAAATTAAAATAAGAGTTTTTGGTTCATAAACTGTACACAATACAAACAAAATTATAAACAATAAATAGCGCTTACAAAAACAGATGCAAGTTTCCACTTGTAAATTATATGGCACCTTCAAGTGATAGACTGTTAACTAATTATTGGAGTAAACTCATTTTAGGGTTTTTATTAATAACAGAAAGAGTTAATAATTTATATAAGTTTGAGATACATGACAATTTAAAATAATCTAATGATTTGACTGATCAAAAATCATGCTGTGTCATATATACATAACTCTTCTTTTATGAGTTGTTCTTATCTAAGCACAAGAATATGAACCTAGATTAGAGTAAAATTATTTTTATAAAGTATAAATCTAATCCTTTGCTCTTTTCAAACAAGTTTTTAGCTTCAATGCTATAAGACTTTATTTAAGATAATACATATAACCAATTATTTAAGAAAAAATAAATCTTAAAGGAAAAATAATAGTTTTTAATACTTTATAGGCTGGCAGATCTATTTAAAATACTTTATTATATAAAAATTAAATGGCGGTATTCTAATGTCTTATTTGATTTAAGACAATATCACATATCAATACCATAGGGTAAAGTATAGAGGCTTATAAGTACATATGACTCTATAACTTAAGAACTAACTTGGCCTTTTGTTTAAATTATTGATCTTACCTAAGACTAACAACAGGTCAGTTTTGGAAGCATAGTAACTAATCATTCCTTTTGCCTCCTGAGAACTCTCAAGGGAACGCTATAAGCGCCAGGACAGAATTATACTCAGCACCTGTTTAGTGGGTTAGTTTAGTTTTTGATATGATCATCTAAGTTTAAGGTGAGGTATAAAGTTACATAAACAAATTCACATTTTAATAAGAATAATTTCTAAAGTAAATCTTCTATTTTTATTAAAGCACTTAGTAAATAACATAAAGAGAAGAAAATAAATTACACCTAAACTTTAAGGAGTGAGGAGTGTATAGCATAACAGGGTGGTCCCCGCTCCATTCTGGGTCATGTTTTGATCAAAAAATGTTTGATCCAGCACAGTTTAAAAAACTTAGTGAAGTATATTTGTCCCAAGGTCAACATGCCTCATTCAATTTTTTAAACTTAAGGGAGTTGACAGGCATATTGCATCATATAGCAGAGAAACTTATCAATATTACTCAAGATTATGGAAGAAAGTAAGAATTTGGGATAGCAAAAAATTGAATGTAGACTAGAGTTAAAGTTTAGGGAGCTGACATATTAAATAGTTGATAAAAATATTCAAAGTGAAAGTTGAACACCACTTTTACTATAAGTAATATATTTTCAAATTTTAACATCTTAGTGGCAATAAATTTGTGAAACATCTTCTCCTCCAAAATATTCATGGGATGTCATCTGGCGAAATGGGATAAACAAAGTATCTTGGCAGTGTTTATAGATTACTTTTGCTAGTCAGGATTAAGGTCAACACTTAGAAATCCAGTTCAAAAGCAAAATTGGTAATCTTCTTTGAGGTCATCTGACTGAACAAAGATTACTTATCCGCTGGAAGTTTAACTTTCTGTACTGAGCTTTACTCAAGTTTTGAAGGGCCAATGCTTATAAATAAATGATAAATGAGGACTAAAATGCATACAATGATTCCCAACAACATCTTAGAAGCTAATATGGAAAAGTAGTCAAATATAATAATAACTTATGCTAAAGTATGGATGAAAACCCAAGTCCTATGATCCTACACCAACAAAAAAATTCATAAGAAGTTTTTATATAAAAATTTATAGTAATACAATATCTTTTCATGGGCTATACTAGATACCTAAGCTGATATCTAGTGTTTATTGTTTATACCTAAAATCCAAAAGCACAATTTCTGTTAAGCCTCTGACATGTAAGAGGAGCCTCAATTTTTTTCTTTCCTTCAATAGTATAAAATATAATTCAAAGACAAAATGAAAAAGATAAAGCAAACCAACTGGCCTCAATCACCCATGTTTAAAATATAATGCTTTTTGCAGCTAAGGTTTATTTTTTATGATGCAATAAGTTAGTCATACACATTCTATAAACAGAGATACATTTTATTTATATAAATTATGTTTTTAAAGACTCTTTACCTACTTACATGGGTTTTATCTTGATCAATATTTACCAAGAACTTTTTTTAGCTTTAGGGCATCTCCATAAAATATGGTACTGAAATAACTGATGGAGCACACTCATTACTTAAGTATAACATTTAACATAGTCATTATACAAATAAATATTTCTCTAACCTACCTAAATATAATATGTTGGATCTATAAATAAATTGTCTATAACTCTCCTGTTCCCAGAGAGGTGATAGGAAATTACCCCCATACAACCAGGGAACATCTTAATAGCATGATAAAGAATAATACGCCACAGAAGGTTTTTACACCTATATAATGAAAATCTATCTAAGGAAGTCTTTATATAAGGTCAAAACTAAAGGATTTATCTTTAAAAAATATATTATATGTGGTTATTTAAAGGAGACGACCAGCAAGAATGTTGGTCAAGCAATAATGATTATAAGAAAAATATTTATGTTTTAATCATTGACAATTTGCTGAAGGGCTGAGCCAAATCTGGGCAATCGGATCAGCTTACCATCAGGAGTATTACCATGCTAACATAAGACTGAACTTTAGTTCTAGGCTACAGTTGAATAGCAGGATTAGAAGATACTATAAATATAACGGGACTTAAATTCCCATTTTTGATCAGATGCAATACCCATCTTAGTTAATTATATAGCATATGCACTTGAGTGCCGTTGATGTAATGCCATCTCCTCAAACGAGAACCCCTAGATCTAAACTGGACATACATGGCCCTTACCCATCATTGACCTTGGGTATGCTTCAGTTCAGGAAGGGCGACCAACTTGATGCTTTTTGCTCTGATATGCTATCCTTGTTTTTTGCAGGTTATTCCCACATTTTATTCCATAGGAGATTAGATTACCTTATATCTTTTGAGGCACCACCCTTCCTCCATGGGTGTCTGCCAGGAAACATTTAAGTGGGCTGGAGCAAGCTTCATGGCGGCGACAAAAAGGTTTAGCCTTAGAACCTGCAGCCTCAGGAACTTTTTGTGCAATATATAATCCTTGTGCATGGACGCAATTGCAGGCTGGAGCCCAGAAATCTTTCCACAACATTTACCTTTTTCAACACACCAGGTACTTAAGCCTTCTTATTGAATTGAAGATACTAAATTCTACTCCACTTCCCACTTGATTAAACATCTATGAGGTATGCCTCCAGGATCTCAGGAGGAGACGTAGAGCAGGGTCAGACTGCTTTCATAAAAGACAAAGATCAGGAACATTGGTGGTAGATCCAACTGGTAAAAGGAACAACCTAGCTTTCTGAAATTATAGATAAGGTCATATCCTCTTTGGACCAGTTTCTTGCATAGCTGTTTGTCAATATTTTCTTGGTATTAAGCATTAAGAGCTCTCCCTCTTTATACACATGCCTAACCATCTTTTACCCTGAGAATTCTCATTGTAGGTCTTCATGGCGGCGCCCAAATTGGTGTTAACCACTTAGTGTACTTTTTTGATGAACTTGGCAATGTCAGCACTGCTTACAACTTGTACCCACAACTATTTTTATGTTAAAGGGTGGGTAAACCCATAGTTAGTAAAGAAGGGATAGCACCAAAAGGACGAATTCTTGCGTTTCTATAGTTAGATTGGTCCAAGGTAATATAAGAAGCCATTTTGATTGGTCAACTGCATTGCAACACTGAAGAAAATTTTCGAAACACTATATTACTCACTCATTATGCCCATCTGTTTAGGGGTGAAAAGAAGTAGAATGGCAAGTACAAAGCTGAAGATTCTTCCACAGTTATTTCTAAAATATAGATGTGAACTACAGTACATAGTCGCTAAAAATTTCCTAAAACATTATATGAGTGATTAAAACGTTGAAGACAGTTAACTTGCCAATATGAGCCGTAGTTAATGTGGTGTGATATGGAATAGAATGGGAAGGCTCAGTTAAATGGTCCACCACTATTATGATAGCATGTACCCCTCAGAAAGAGGTAACTACAAGATAAAAAACTGAGAATAAAGTTCAAGGTACCTCTGCTTTCTGGATGGGTAACAATAAGCCAGAGAGGGTGTTAATTCTCGGCGTAGAGTCTTGATTCCACCAAGTCAGTTTTCACAGGGTATTAGCCACTGAGCAACCAAATCAGATGATATGAAGATCTACAATTCTTAATAAAAGCTCAATAAGCTTTACATGGAGCTATTGCCCCTTATTTTGACCTTTTTATTATTTTACTAATATGCAGACCTCTTTGTAACAACCCAATTTTTAACAGAAGTCTCCTTCCAATCCTCCATGTAAATCTTTATATCTCAATTCCCCAATCTGGATGCATCCTTGGCT
The DNA here is from genome assembly GCA_022478985.1 of Massospora cicadina. Lineage (NCBI taxonomy): Eukaryota > Fungi > Entomophthoromycota > Entomophthoromycetes > Entomophthorales > Entomophthoraceae > Massospora > Massospora cicadina. The sequence goes on from JAKSZP010001376.1 coordinate 17,898, forward strand.
TGGTAGTCTTCTATTTGTTTTCTCTTTTCAATAAAAACTCTCATTTATATCAAATCTCAGCGTAATTCCACCTTTCTCACCGATTAATCAACATTTCAATAGACTATTATTTGTATACCTTTTTTTGTCAATCTTGAGACATGTCTTGATTCCCCCTCTGATCCACCAGTATGGTTAGCATATCGTCCAGTCATATCAACTTCCCAAATTTACCCCCCCTTTGACTGGACAATATGCTCTTAATGTTTGTATGTTTGGAGGAACTTTGCATGAACATGGTTGATGATCTGACCCCCCGCGGGTTCATTAATGGTGTAGACATCCAAAAGCCTGTCTTATCAATTATCTTTAATGGGCCAACCCAGATGCTGAAAATCTTGTTTTTCCTCCCAAAACTGTACTGATTATGGAATAAAACATGGTCCCCACAGCTAACTGTGGAAGTCCGCTTCTTCTCTTCTGATCAGCTGCCTGATTGCGAATCTTCTTTGCCAAACTGGTAGAGTAGGCTTCCATTTTCAGCTTGATCAGTGTATCCATAAGAGTCTTCAAATATTGCTGGGGGTCCACCCCACCAGTATCCTCTACACACAAGTAAAGCAAGTCAGGCAGAGCCAGATGTCAACCATACAGCAGTTGGAACGGGCTCTTACCAGTGGACAAATGATAGCTGAAATTATACATGAACACAGCTGTAGGTAGAAGGGCGCTCCATTCTGAGGGTCGTTTTTTACCAATTTATGGAGTATGTTCATTAGGGTTCCATTAACCCACTCCACCATTAATTAATTCCGGATGATAGGGGGTGGTTAAACCCCCACAGATTGCCATCAACTCGTTCAACTTCAGCAGAATGTGTGAAGTAAAATTGGTTCTTTTATCCATTAAAAATAAATTTTCAGGCAGCCGTGTCTCTGTATAACACACTCTATAATATACTTGTCAGTGGTGACCACGCCCAAGTCATTAATGGCCCTGGCCTCCACCCATCAAGTCAAAAGATCGATTGTGATGATTATATACTTGGATTGATTGGCGCTAGTTGGCAGAGGTCCAACTACATCAATGGAAACAGTGTTCCAGGCGAACCAGGGTTTAACCAGCTCATATGTGGTCTTCTTTATGGAATGGTTTTTCCACCTGACACTGTTGGCAACAACTAATCGTTTCCAATACATTGTAATGCATGTTCTCCCAGTAGTATCAGGGTCACAAAAACTCTAGCATTTTCCGTAATCTTCCATGAACTACAGCCCGATGAGCATCCATAATAATTGCAAGTCTGGCCTAAGGTTTAGGGAACTCAACGTTGAGTCTCCAATCCACTTATATAGTTCTCCCCCATGTAGGAAAGTATCTTCCCTGAGTCCATCTAATACCTTGATCACATGCGGTGGTTCATCCTGGTATTTGTTTAACATCATCTTCTCATACATTATTTCAGCTAAATCTGCTGTGATAGTGACTGTTGGCAGCTGAGAAAGACAATCCACATTTTGATGTTTTGCTTCCAGATGGTGCATAATCTTAAAATCATACGCCTGGAGCTTCAGTGCCCAACGTGCGAGATGTCCTTCCAGTTCACAAAGATTCTGTAGCCAATCCAAGGAAGCATGGTCTGTCACTACTTGGAATAATACCCCATATAGATATACCCAAAACTTTTTGTAAGAGTAGATTTCCACTAAAAACTCTCGCTCAGTAACAGTGTAGTTCCGTTCATGATAGTACAAGCTTTGACTATAAAATGCAACAAGATGTTCTACACCATCGTCATCCTTCTGAGGTAATACTGCTCCTATAGTGGATAGGGAAGCTTCCGTTTGAACTATGAACTTTTTGTCAAAGTTGGTATATTGCATAATGGGGCGCTTGCTAATGTGGTGCGCAACACGTCAAAAGTGTTCTGGCATCATCCTGTCTTATTGAAAGAAGCGTTTCTCTTTAATGACTCAAAAGCGGGGCCCCAATACAACTGAAATTGGGAATGAACCGTTGGTAGTACCCGACCATCCCCAGAAATACATGAATATCCCATTTACTACTTGGGCGAGTCATCTTGTTTAATGCTTCCACCTTATCCAGCTGCAGTTTAAGACCATTTGAATTCATGACGAACCCAAGGTATTCCATTTGTTCTTTAAAGAAATGGCACTTCTGAGGCTTAATTTTGATATTAGCGGCTGCTAGGCGTTAAAAATCTTGTTCCAATTGGGAAAGATGTTCAGTAAACGTCTGCGAGAACACATTGATGTCATCGAGGTAAACTAAGGTGCAGGACAGCTTTAAATCACCTAAATCATATCCATGACACGCTGAAACATAGCCGAGGTGTTACACAAACCCTTATGGCATGTAATTTTACTGGAATAACCCTATTAAAGTGATGATAGCGCATTTCTCCTGTTAAGCTGATGGCAATTTTGATCTGCTAGTACCCCTAAAATCAGATCCATGACAGAGAAATAATACGACCCTCCCAATTGGTTAACGCATCATCAATCCATGGAAGAAGGCAAGAATCCTTCTTCGTTACATTATAGAGTTTACAATAGCTGATAATTACTTGATTTGTGCCATCTTTTTTCTTTACAATAAGCACCGGTGAAGCCCACAGACTTTTTGACAGCTCTACCATCCCCTGCACAATAAGTTTATCCACCTCGTCAAAGACAACCTCTACTTCTTTGGAATGTCTAATAGGTTGCGATCAAATGTGAGTGTAGTCCCCTGTATCTATCTGAAGTACCACCTTTGAGCGCACCCCAAATCATGATCATCATGTGTTAAAATATCTCAATACTTTTCAAATAACGCCATAGCCTGTTCTTTCTGTTCCATCAATAATCCATTAAGCACTTCCCATGAAACCTCAGTCAATATGCTGAGTGGAGAGCTTGTCAGTAGTCCAAGATCCTCCCAGGAGCTGAAATCATGAATACTGTGGATTTCCTCTATAGAAACAAAGTGTAGGTAAGCCACAACTTGGTGCCACTAAATCGTTATTGTCTCCTTCTGTAAATTCGCTAGCAGCACTATCACTTCTCCATTCCCAGGTAGCAGTAGCCCAGGAGCCACATGTGGTTTGAGCTGAGAGAGCTGGTGAGGAAACCATGATTTCTCCATAAAGCCTTTTAGAGACATTGATTTCAAGTCCAGACCCTACTATGCACTGATGTACAGATGGTAGGCTCAAATCGCTTGCTGCCCAAAGTGTAATCCCTTTGTACTCATAAATCTGGTTGGGGAGGACCCTGGCTCACCGCAACAGTTGTTGATAATGAATAGGAATCACTCTGTCGATGTATGCTAAATTGATTTGACTAGAGTGGAACAGCTCCGTTAGATTCCACAAGAGGTAAAATAAACAGGAATATGTTGTCCTAAAATATTAAGAGCTTCCTCCGCCATGTTTATCACAACACCAAATTTCCTCATAAATGATGCACTGATTAGCATGTTGTAGTTGTTGTTTGACAGAACCGCCACAGGAGCAGAATCCTGGACTAACCCAAATCTTAAGGGCAATGCACTATATGCTCCTTCAGACACAGTGCTATGCATTCCTGTGGTTCCTTATACTACTTGATGGTCCACATCCATTTTGAGCAAAAGATTAGCCACCAAATGTGTAGAGACTATGTTCACAGGGGCTCCCATGTCAATTATAGCGTGGATTTTTGTGCTTTGAACGAAAATGTTGCGATAAGAACATTCTGAGTAAGAGGAACCATCAGTATTTATTATGTATACGTCCAAGGGCTTGTGTTATTAAAGAAGAGGGAATGCCCTTGCCAACCTGAGGATACTCATTAATAATTTTTTCCACTGAAATGGCTACATTAACCCCTACTAAAGAGGCAGCGGCCATTGAGGGATCCATGTTGCTTGTGCCAGTCTGTACCAAGATTGGCCACACATATGGCTTCTGCGCATCCTGGTGGAACTTGGGGCTTGAGGGTGAATTTTTGCTTTTGGAAATGGAAGCAGGAGTACCCAATGGGAAGCTGTTGATAAAGCAATTCATCCGATTGAGTTATGAATCCTACCTAACTAGAAGCTTGGGAATTGTTAGGGACAAGTGGATTGAACATAGCAGAGGTATAGCGTCCCATCTCTACTCCACTCGAGATTTTCGCTGATTGGTTTCCTCTGTTGGCATCGCATACACTCATGTTTTGCTAGGGCAGTTTGCTGCATAATTCCCTCTTTATTTGCACTGGAAGCAAGTATTCATGAATGGTTCACATATATAGCATGCAGTGGAAGGATCAGTGTGAAAAATAACGGTATGTTTCCAAGGTTGTGAACAAACCTGCAGATCATAACTGGGCCAAAAAGGATTTGCAGAACTGTATGATAGACAAATATGTTCTGGCGGTTGATAGCTTAGTCACTGTAGCCCATACTCTGAAGAGTTTGGTGTGGTGATAGCAGAGGGCTTTTGGGCTATATTAGGGGCACTACTTATGGCGGAGAGTTGACATAAGGTATTCATGATTTGAATAAGTCCTGCATCTCTGACCAAAACATGAGACATAAAGTTATATAGTTCCCAATATGGTTTGATGGCAGCTATCATCACTATACTAACATCCTAAGCAGATAAAATGTTAGCTCTGATTAGTACATGTGCTTCCGCTGAGAAACATTCAGCAAAATCTAACAAGGTCTCATTTTGGTGAACTTGTATAGTCAGGAATTCAGCTTTCCCTTGGGCCATCTTGGTTGCACCCCCAAACGGTCAGAGAACAATCGCTTTAATTTATTTATAGGATGACAAGCTGTTTGGGAGGTAGCACGTAACTTATTGGCGCTTCCCACTTCTAGAGCAGACAGTAACAGTTTTGCTTTCCACCAATCAGAAGCCCCTTCCATGGAAAATTCAAATTGCTTGAAGTAACCATATAGATTACTGTCATGACTGAAAGGAGGTAATTTTTAAATTCGCACAGCTTCGCCTTGCTCCAGGCTCCTGCAGCAAGGATCAGGCAAATTGGTTCTAGAGCGAATAAGGGAACCACCAGCTGTGAACTATCATACTACTGGCTGGGCAAGCTCAAATCTGGCATAATGAACTCAAAGGTAGTTGAGTCATGCAGGGAATATGTTTCAGAGCCTGAGGGATATTTTTTAGCGGATCCATAACATTCTTTCCCCAAATAACCACTAACTTCACCATTCCTCTCAGCTCTGGCATACTCCACAAAATGCTCATTGATCAACTTCTCCACTTTAACTGAATGGCATCTACACCATTCATCCTGGAATTCCCATTGCAGTGTTGCATATTGATATTGCAACTCCTGATGATATTTCTGCTCCTCGTGCAGCTGCTGCTCCACTGCTTGTAGGTGAATGAGGACATCTTTGATTTTATTCTGCATGTGGGTGTGCTGCTGGCTAGCATTATCTGCCAAGCCCTCATTGGACCATCAAAGGGTACCAAGTTGTTCTTGCATGTCCGCATACTCTTGTGTCTCATGGATCAGAAGAGGGAAAACTCGATGCCACTCATCCTGGCTAACAGCTTCCAATTGTGTACCCGACAGATTAGTTGGAGATATCTGGGGGATGTTGACCAAAGGAAAATCGCTTTATCAGCCATTCGCTGACCACTCCATTTTGATATAAGGTTGGCTTACTTAGCTGATACAAAACTGACTTGATCTGCCACTTGCTGTTCCACCAGTATTATTTGTTTCTTAAGCTGAGCAATTATGGCTTCAAGTGCTTCCACCCATTTGGTTAAATCCATCATAAAGCGCTCGGTATTGTTTCCCAACGTTGTGACATCCTGAATCCATTCTGTCAATAGGCCATGCCAATCCAACAATTCGTCAATTACCCAGGTCAACTCAAGATTTAACTGGGGTACCAACATGTCCAATCAGTGGCAAATGTTCTCAACATGGTGGTCCATTTTCTCAAGCGCCCCCTGTACCTCCAAACAAGAGCGATTGAGGCAGTCAAGCAGGAGGCGAGTAGTGTTTTGCTGTGCTCAAGCAAACCACATTACATCTATAATCTCTATATTGTGGTGAGCCAACGCATGCAGTAGCTGGCGAATAGACAGTTGCACATAAGCGATTAGATACTCCTCAATTCCATGGGTACCAAGGTGGCAAGTCAACCCCGTTGTTGTCACATCCAGATAGGACATATATATGGTGTAGCAATTTTTTGGTATCGTTGGTTATAAAACAGACTCAAGGCATACCCCCCGCCTCATCTTTGTGTAAACAATATCCGCATAACAGCCACTCCTTTATATTACTCAGCTGCTGAGGGGTCGCATTCGTGGAGCATCCTAGTTGGTCAGCCATCAGCTCAGGGCAGTTTTCTAATTGAAGATTGATCATAACTTCATTATTACCCAGTTTGGTCACAGCGAATAATATTGGTTCATTATTAGGTGCCTCCTGTGCTTCTTCCATATATCACATGCAGAATCCAATAGAATGGTGATGTAACAAATGAGGGCTCATCATTGTATTTCATCATTGAAGAGCTACAGTTGACCAATGGCCCCCTGTAGTGAGCAGCACGGTTAATTCTCGGCGTAGAGTCTTGATTCCACCAAGTCAGTTTGCACAGGGTATTAGCCACTGAGCAACCAAATCAGATGATATGAAGATCTACAATTCTTAATAAAAACTCAATAAGCTTTACATGGAGCTATTGCCCCTTATTTTGACCTTTATTATTTTACTAATATGCTGACCTCTTTGCAACAATCTAATTTCCAACAGAAGTCTCCTTTCAATCCTCCATGTGAATCTTTATATCTCAATTCCCCAATCTGGATGCATCCTTGGCTTGGTAGTCTTCTATTTGTTTTCTCTTTTTAATAAAAACTCTCATTTATATCAAATCTCAGCGTAATTACCCCTTTCTCACCGATTAATCAACATTTCATTAGACTATTATTTGTATACCTTTTTTTGTCAATCTTGAGACATGTCTTGATTCCCCCTCTGATCCACCAGTATGGTTAGCATATCATACAGTCATATCAACTTCCTGACAGAGGGGCTAAAGATTTGGCTTTATTTTGTTGCAAACAAAAACTTTTTAGTATATTATGCAACTTGTGCAGAAATTCTCTTCCAGTTATACATATAGCAGATAATCTCCAGGGTTTGGCCTTCACAGGGAGCCCTACAGTTAGACCATTATTGTATTACTTTATTAGATCTAGTCAAAGTGGTCATATGGGAACCCTTAAGCATCTCAGGAACCATACAATGGCTTTTAATTTATATGACGACACTTCATTTTATCCTACTAATTCAAATTGGATTTGTCAAGAATTAAAGTATATTTAGAGGATAAAGCGTAGAAAGGACGACAAGGCTAAAAATAACATATCCTCTTGGTTTTCCATAGAAGAAAGAACTGGAATGCTAGAAGGTGGAGAATTTCTTAGGTATAATTCTAACTTGAGTTTGGGATCTGGCAAGGGTTCTGGCTCGCAGGTGCTGAAAGTGGCAGGATATCCACAAAAAATAAATTAAAAACTTATAAGATTACTCTTTTAATAAAAGTAAAATTGAGCGGTTTTTAAGTTTTCATTTGGGGTAACGGGTTATAGTGAAAAAAGTGTTTAACTCAATACCAACGTACAGTATATAAACTTTGGTAAGTATCAAGAATAGAAGGGTTTCAGAGTAGCATGTGGAACAATCTTAAACATATTCCATACTAGGAAATATGGTGCACTAGCTTATCAGTCTCATGAATTTTGGGGAACATTGGGGCGAATAACAGAGGAAATGGGGTTTTGGGCCATGATGTACCCATTCAGAAATTTCTAAATGTATTTCACCCAATCACTAATGTGTAAAATACTTTCAACTTGAGGGACCTCTTCCACACCTATAAAAGGAGGTGGTCCCCATGTAGGTGTTTTAGCTGAACCAGAGGTGGCAGGGGAGGAACCATTGGATGAATGCCCCAAATTGAAAGAAATCTGACTACACGTTTTTGAGTTGTTTGCCCGAGTGCTATTTATAAACGTATTACCTCAATTCTTGGGGTTCCACAAAGAATTGGCCAGGGTCTTTTGGCTGATATCATTAGTGGTATCATTAAAACAACTAGAGTTAGTATCAGAAATATAAAATTGGCCAATGTTTCCTATTGTTAGCTTTCTTTGACCCAAAACATTCTTCATTGACAGCTGGAAGGGCAAATGTATGACATAGAGGAATCATCAGGTATAAGTTATGCAGCTTCACCTCTTTGAAATAAGGAGCTTAAGTTGATTATGCCTCAGTGATTCAGTCAACATATCGTTTCTAGACTTTTGTGAACTCATAAGAGAGCACTGACTGTGCAAGGGCCCCATGCCAACAAGTTTGCCATGGGTCCAAAAAAAGGGGTCAAGAGCATATTAAAGCATGATGGTCCGTACAAACGCATAATTTTTAGGAAGAACCATGAAGATTTTGACGCCAAGTGGCTGATACTTCCAAAATGGCAATATTTTTAGTCACAACACATGGGTTTAACTCAGATGATGTCAGGATTAAGATCATGAACAAAGTCTCAGATCTTTTAAACTAGTACTCATTGTCCTATTTTAAATAGATTTAAAGCTGTTAGTTCAAATTTGATTAATTTTTCAATTCACTTAATTGAATTCAATTCAATTTGTAATGGAACATTTGTTTGATTCAATTAATTCAAGTCTAAGTTATTGTCAACATCCATTTTTAGAAATTTGCTTATATCATAATGACATTGTGAGTCTTTCTATGCACTTTTGGAGTCATATGGACTCTAACTCTGTAGCTCATTGTTCAGTACCCTCAATGCATTGATTTTTACATTACACACCTAATCAATTGAGTAATCTTTATCTCAACTCTTATTAATAAAAATCCAGTCTAGCTAGGAGTAATCTTGAGCTATCATAAAAGTATTTTTATAAAACATGTTTATAATTGTCTTTTAGTTTAGCTATCACTATTTGGAACCTAGTACTTTTTATACAGTTATTTCTATCCAGTGTGCTGGTAAACATTGTGATGCCAACTTCCCAGGACCATTTGCTACCTCCAAACCAAAAACCTTTATTAACTTGTTATTGAATAAATTGCCAAAGGGAAAAACTTTAACCAATCTACAAACATACCACCTGTCATGTACCACTATTAACCACTTCTAATTCTATAGTATATATGGTAACATGATTCTCAATCGTTTCTATATCATTTAGGACGCTAAACTCTTCTTGTTCACCTTACACAGTTTCCAGCTTAGAGTACCAGTGACCACAAACTTAACATGATTTAATTTTAAGGCTTTTATAATCCATATCATAATGAAAGTCACCTCCAAGATGATGCCTTAAAATATGGTAGCTATCATAATGGGATGGTTCATTAGGACAGTTCAGGCGGTTCAGTGGGCACCTTTATCAGTATATTATCACTTGTTACTATCTTACTTTAAGCTGTGTCTCTTTCAGGCCGCATATTCTACCTCTTAGTAAAATAGCTACTCCTGAACACTACCACCCAACTTATAGTAATGCAATCAACCCTGGCAAGTTCACACAGTAGTTTTGAACCAGGTGTCAGCAATGCAACCTACTAGAAGTGAGCATCAATACATTCTGTATATTCTCTCATTTGCAGAATTAAATATGAAGCTGAAACCAGGAAGTTTGCCAAATATAGAAAAAGTCAATTATGCAGCTAAGCAGCTAATTGGAAACCCGTGCCAGTGGTTTAATAAGGCAAATCTGAAGGACCCTAATTTGTGACACTACTAGCCACGTTTTTTTAGAACTACTTTCTCAAGTCTGTCCAATTACTAAAATACATGAAAAGCGTTAACAGAAGTATGAGTTTCAACAAGGGTCTGACAAAAAAGGCACTATTGTGACAAATTTTCCAGTCTAAAGAAACAACTAAACCTGGTTGACACAGAAGCATGTTTTCTGATCCATTTAATTGGCCTCACAATATAATAAATTCTTTTCCCATCATCCTTTGCCAGAAATTTATAAAACCTAAAAAAGGAATTGTGCTTATGGGGACGTAAGTTTGAACAGTCACTCAAAGAATTAAAACTTTTATTATAGAACAGGAATACAAGCCAAGATTTTTACAGTGGGAGTACATAAACTATAAGGAACCTTTTTCTAGAACTATGCCTAAAGAAGGAGGAGGATTTAAACATACACCTGAGGAAAAAACGTCACATTTAAGAGGGAAGTTGTCTATATTGTGGATACAAGGGGCATCTAGTCGTTGTATGCTCTAAGATTCGTAACCATCTACTTACTTGACTGTGGGCAAACTTCCACAAAATTAGAAGAATTTGTAGTGATAATAAATTCAACTCAACTATACGATACTATTCATATACACGGGTCAATAGTGGCCAAGAAGTTACAGCCTGGGCCTTATGGGACACTGGGTCCATGGCCAATTTCATGGACTACAGAATTTTTAAGGCATTAAGAGGGGTCTTCACTCATAAGTAAAAGCTCCAAATTAGCTGATGGGACAGTATTGGATGTTCAAGTGTCAAGCTATCTCTTATTGGACAACATTGGAGGATGCAGATTCAGTCAGAAATTTTCAGTAGTGGACAAGATAGTATTAACATTTTTACTTGGGTTTCCATGGGGCAGGAAGCACATTGTAATATCAATTGGGACAATCTAGCTGCCAACTTTAACAAGGGACGAGTTTCAAGTTCAGTAAAGTACAGACGAGGATGCACTCAATTTACACCCATAGCTACGCTTCATTAAGCCACATGCAAACAAGTATGAAATAACAAACCTACCCAAAGAGCTACAAGGCTACCAATATATATTCAGCGAGGAGTAATGTAAGACCCTGACACCATGCAGGAGTTGTGATTTAAAGCTTATAATTATGCCATGAAAATGTCTAGTTGAGAGACAGTTATACCTAAAACTCACCAACAAGAATTTTTATTGAAACAATATCTCTGAAAACTTAGACGATGGATTCTTGAGACGGTCAACATCACCATGCTCTTCTCCTATTTTTTTGTCAAGAAACGAGATGGAGGTCCAGACTTTGCCATCTAGTAATAAAAAAAGAGGTCTATACTTTGTGTGGATTACTCTAATCGAAACTCAATCACAGTGAAAAATAGATATCCATTACCAACAGCAGAACAATAAACTGATAGTTTAACAGGGGCTCAGATATTCACCAAATTGTATTTAAGGACTGCATACATTAAATTCTGAATTGCAGAAGGACATAAAAGGAAACAGCTGTTAGGACACCCTTTGGACTTTAGGAATATCTGGTAATGACTTTTGGGCTATGTAATGTCCAGAAGCCTTTCAAGCCTTGATGACAGAAGTACTGTTCCGCATGGAGATTGATTTTGGAGTAGTCTACTCGGTAATATTCTCATATAATTTAGGAATATGGGGACCCATGTAGAACATGTAGAGGCGGTAATCCAGAGACTCAGGAAGTACAACTTGTATGCTAAGTTAGAAAATATGAGTTTTTCTGTGTTTAATAACCCTTTTGCAGACTAAAAATAAGATTGCTGTAGGCTGAGTTCTGCCAAAAAAGGGAGATGTCAGCTATTTGTAATATTCCGATGTTGTTAAGAGATCATTTATAAATAATAATAATGAAAAAGTTGAGGAAGTCAAAAGTCCATGGCTGATTCTCAGTGGAACCCCATTAATCAGAGAACACTAGTTTGAAACCTGTACGGGCACTAGTAAAATTGGCTGGTCAAATTATTCTAACCTCACCATGGACTTTGGGATTACTATCAAAAGGCACACCCCTGACCCCAAAGAAGTCCTTTAATGCACCTGCGCAGGGACTCTCCTTTTTATAGGCTTGGCAGGGGTCCCCCAAGGTGCATGAATTTTTTCAGGTGGTGATTGGCTCAAGTTCATAAAAACGTTACCTCACAGGTATATTTTTGAGCCAATAAAAAACCCCTTCCTTCCTCTTCCCTGAAGCGAGGTTTCAAGTTATGATACGCTATTCCTGCATATTTCCTAATTCAGACTTATGCAGACTATTCAAAACATATTCACAAATTCCCCCTCGACCTTTGAAATTACTTTATATACTAGATAGTTGGAGGTTGAGGAGTATCAAAGAACCCTTATTGCGCACTTAATAAGAATCTTAAAAATCCAGTTTTACTAAGCGCATTAATTAAATCTTTGTTTTATAAAAAATATTTGTGGAAACCAGCTGGCGGAATGCACCAGCGATCATAGATAAGCTAGTTTCCCACAAAATGGTACTCACTGAAGGGGAACCCTGTATTAACAGAATCATTGCTCTGGAGGAGCAGCTCGCTAACGCCTTATCCCGCCTTAAGGAGCTTGAGCAGCGCCCTTAAAATCTCCCCCTTAAGGAAAAATTCACTCCTGGCGAAGGAAACATCCATACTTTCCTAAATGTTTATGAAACTGCTATGTGTAGCTCAACTGATACACAAAAAGTTCAGTACATACTTCCCTGTTTAAGTCGCCTAGCACAAGAAATCATCTCTCCATACCTGAACCCTTCGCTCACTTTGTAGAGGTATGGGAGGCTCTTGTGGCTGAATTATAATCTTAGCAGAGTCTACTCAGGGAAAATAGGCTTTTGCGCCTTAGCATGTATGAGGATGAACCATTCCTTGCCTTTGCTGAATGGTTTTGCCTCACTGCGCGAAGGTTAACAACCTCTAATATGCTCAACCTGGATGATTTTATAGCTGCCCTGTTAACTAGGTTAGCTTATCAGCCCTCTCTAGCTAGGCATATTATATCTGTGAAACTCCATTTCCAAAAAATCCGTGATCTAAAGGAGGCGTTATTAGATGTTGGCAATTTCCATTTATGTGCAACAAATAAGGAAGATGAGTCAATTACTCCAGCTCTCACTATTTAGGAGTTAACACTAGTTGATCAGTTGAGACCTGCTCCCTATGTGCAACATAAAAAAGTTTGCCACTATTGCTTATGAATTAAACCCTGTAAGGTAGTAACAACCATTCGTCCGCACCAGCTCACTAAAGCTGCTGTGCCTACACCTCCATCTAAGCTGGTAAAGGCGTGACCTAAGGCTATTCAAACACCTGTGGCAATCTCTGCTACCTCAATCGCGGCCTTGCCAGTTGCTGAGAATACCATTGGGGAAGAATCTAAGGGGGTTATGATGATTTTAGTTACTAAATACTTTGAGCCCCCACAGAGGTAGAGATTCCTGATCACCTGAATGCTGAAGGAATTGTTAAGACCACCATACCTGAGGAAACGTACCTCAGTCAAATCCTAGGGTTTCCATGAGTGATTGACACTGCCAGTGATGGTGATCAATTTTTAGCTAAATTAATTTAACCTCTTCAGCGTGTTCATCCCTTATGAACCATCATGAATAACTACACTGAGACTTCTAAAACTAACCTCCACCTTACGGCTCAAGGAGGTTTTAGCTTTGTCGCCTAACTTTGGAGGAACCCTCACTAAGGCTGAAGTAGTCATTCAAAAAGTCTAAATAATGGCTATCTTGGACACTGCCCCCCAGTCAACGTGATCTCCTTCAAGATTTATCAAGAAGATCAAGTTAGCGCTTGACTTGGAGTGACGCAAGAGTTTGGAACTGCTGGCCCCAATAATACTCGGGCTATTAGGGACTACTCTTCCCTTCCCATTCAAGTTGGGAAGCTTATTTTATCATCCCCTGCTGTGGCTTTAGATAACAACGCATATGATATGCTCATCGGCACTCAGTTTGTGATTGAGTATGAAGGAAAAATCAACCTGAAGCAAGGATATCTCTCGTTACTCAACTATGAAGTTCCAATAGTCTTAACCAATAAAGAGTCCAGTAAGCATATATACTCTTTCCTGGTCAAATACCCCCTCTCAGCGATACTTTGTCATATACCACTTCTGGGTGCAACACAAAGAAGTTGCCTGATTTGGCGGATGCTAGAGAAGGTATCCCTTTTTATGCTGCAGATGAAGTCGATCTAGCCTGGTGAACAGCGATTGGTTGACACAAAAATCACGCTTCATATCCCACGCCACTGTTTGTTGCACCTCATTAGTATTGATGGCGTCAGTCCTTTGGAGCCTCGGGTATTGCCTGGTATTCTTGACCCAGCCTAGCAGAGGCCCATTACGCTGCTGTTGGGGAACCTCACCCCAAAAGACATAGTTGTGAAAAACACCAGAAGATTGGCAGAGGATTGCTAGTCAATATGGAAGACATTGATCAGATTCACTCCATTGGCCCATGATGTACACAGTACATTTAAAAGTTCTGGGACTAACGTTTTAAAGACACAACTTTACAAATAAATAAACTTTCTTTTATCATAATTTATCATACAACCTTTCCCTCTCTATACATATTTATATTTCTAAAACAATTGTTAAAAGGTACTCACATAGTTCTTATTTTGTATAACCATGTTTAAGCCAGCTGTCACATCCTTCTGAATTGTCTCTACTTTATCAAAAGGATGAACCTTCAGTGCCACCTTCAGATTATAATTATCCACCCTATTCACCAGATTTGGCTCTGTCTGACTTCTTTCTGTGCTCTAATTTGAAGGTGGCACTGAAGGTTCATCCTTTTGATAAAGTAGAGACAATTCAGAAGAATGTGACAGCTGGCTTAAACATGGTTATACAAAATAGGAACTATGTGAATACCTTTTAACAATTCTTTTAGCAATATAAATATGTATAGAGAGGGAAAGGTTGTACGTTTAAATTATGACAAAAGAAAGTTTATTTATTTGCAAAGTTGTGTCTTTAAAACTTTAGTCCAAGAACTTTTTAAATGTACTGTGTATATGAGCCTACCAACGGATAACCTGGTGTGTACCTTGCTTAATGTCTATATTCTAGAGGACTGACCCCAGATGAGCTGGACAAAGTTCATACTTTCCTTGATGACTATAGTGACATATTCTCAAAATCAGATGACGATTATGGCCACATGAAGGGCTTGTGCCACTCCATTGATGTGGGTGATGCCCATCCCATTCAGTCAAAACCCTACCGCAAGTCAAAGTTGGTAGAACAGCAAAGGATGACAGAACTTCAGCAGTTACTCGATGCAGGGTTATTAATTTCTTCACAAAGCCCCTAGTCTTCCCCTCTCTTGTTAATAAAAAGAAGAATGGAGGACATCGGATAGTTATGGATTACTGCAGGTTATTTAGCCTCACAAAAAGGATAGCTATCCTCTTCCACGTATTGATGACGCCTTAACCCAACTCTTGGGCTCTAATTTCTTTTCTGCCATGGATTTAGCTAGCGGCTACTGGCAAATGGACCTTTCTCCTCAAGATCCGGAGAAATGCGCTCTTATCTGTTGTGAAGGTATTTTCCAACCCACACGATAACCTCAAGGGTTGTGCAACGCACCTGCCTCTTTCCAGCGTACAATGGATCACATTTTACAGGACCCAAGTTGACTTGTGTCATCATCTATATTGATGACATTATGGTGTTCTCAAAAACCTTTAATGAACATCTTGATCACTTAAAGGAGGTGCTTCAATGGTTAAATCAGTATAATATAAAGTTGAAGCCCTCAAAGTGTACCTTCTTCCAAAGGAAACTCAATTTCAATGGTCACACCATTTCTCAAGGAGGTATTCAACCCACGTATGACAAGGTCGAAGCCATCTCAAAGATGCAAGCGCCTAAAAAACTACGGGAATTTCAGGTATTTCTAGGGATGATTGGGTATTACCATCAGTTCATCCCTAAGTTCGCTCAACTCAAAGAGCCCCTTGTCCGACTACTAACCAAGGATACCACTTTCTATTGGGGTGCTGAACAAATAGCTGCTTTTGAGACGATGAAGCAAATACTGCAGCAACGTACTATTATGCGGCAACCTGATTACAATAAACCTTTCATCTTGTTAACTGATACCTCAGACTATGCACTTGGGGCCATCTTAGCCCAATTAGATGAACATGGTGTGGATCATCCTGTATCCTACTTTAGTAAGATGCTGTCAAAAGTGGAACGCAACTACAGTGTAACTGAGAAGGAGTGCCTTGCTGTTCTGTTGGCTGTAATGCACTACCGCCATTTTCTCTATGGAACCACCTTCACTGTAGTTATTGACCACGCATCTCTAAAGTGGTTACAGAACATGAAGGATCCTAATGGTCAGCTAGCTCTCTGGACTTTAAAGCTCCAGCCTTATGATATGAAGATCAAACACTGTGCTGGAACCTGTCACTTGAATGTTGATGGAAAAGATCAGCTACCAGTCCTTCACTTGGATAATTGTGAGGCAGAAAGGTTACATGCCCTTTTTAATGACCCCCAGTGATTGGAGACAGAAGCTGAGCCTATTCAAAAGATGTTAGCCCGCCACTCCCGCAACACTAAGGCTGAAGATGGGAAGTTGTATAAGCAGGTGGGGACAAAATGGATACCTTACCTTCGACCCTCAGAACATGTACCTTTTTTTCTTAGAAGCACATTCTACCCTTGGTCATGGAGGGGAAAGAAAAACCTATGAATGGATTAAGGATTGGTTCTACTGTGATGGAGTGATGGAATCTATCGTTGATGTTTTGGAAGCCTTCCTTACTTGTTAGAAGCAATCTGGCTTCAAATCTAGATATTAATACCAACCAACTACCCCGCAACAACCATTCCACACCATCAGCTTAGATGTAATATGTTCCCTTCCCACAGTCTACTGGTGGAAACAGATTTATCCTAGTAGCTATTGACCACCTCACTAAGTGGGTTGAAGCCGTGGCTATTCCTGCTCAAACAGCTAAGTCCACCGCCACCTTTTTACATCAAAAAAATATTTTCCTTCGTCACGCTTGCCCTCAGGTACTGCTCTGTGATAATGGAAAAACTTTCATCTCCAGAGTAGTCGAATTTCTGACCACTATTATGGGAGCACAACAGCTTTTTAGCCCTGTATAATCTCTCCATTAATGAAACAGTGGAAAAAGAAAATAGAACTTGGTTTCCATTTTGCGGAAGATGGCCTCATCTGATTCTATTCACTGGAATCAATATTTGTTTATTGCTCTTATGGCATACTGGATCAGCTATCATCAGATTTTATAAATGTCTCCATTCTGTGTTTCTTATGGATGGGAACCAGGCATACCTGCCCTCTAAGCTAAGGATGTATTCTCTTCTAGAGTTAATGAACCAGATAAAGTTATGAGAATATTGGCTCAACGCATAATCCAACTTCAATTCAAAGCTATTACCAATTTAGCCATAACAGTAACAAAAGAAGGGCAGGCTGCAAATGAGTTCTGAAACCCCTTACCAACTTTTTCAAGTTTTGGACATGGTGTTGTACTACTTAACCTCATCATTTCTAGAATTGGTAACCTTGCTACAATCTGGGAGGGTCCTTTTACCATTATCTACAAGAGAGGAAATAAGTACTCTATCAAAAATCTAGCTACTGGTATCACTATCAATCGCGTACATGGCCGCTTCCTTCAACCCTACTTGCCCACCAACATTCTTGAGGGCGGTGATGTTGGACATTTACCTTTGCAGACTAAAAATAAGAGCGCTGTAGGTCAAGTTCCTCCAAAAAAGGGAAAATGTTAGTCATTTGCAATATTTTGATGTCATTAAGAGCTTGTTTAATAATAATAATAAAATGAGAAAATTGGCCAAAAGTCCATGGCTGATTCTCAGTGGAACCCTATTAATCAGAGAACACTAGTTTGAAACCTGTACGGGCACTAGTAAAATTGGCTGGTCAAATTATTCTAACCTCACCATGGACTTTGGGATTACTATCAAAAGGCACACCCCTGACCCCAAAGAAGTCCTTTAATGCACCTGCGCAGGGACTCTCCCTTTTTATAGGCTTGGCAGGGGTCCCCCAAGGTGCATGAATTTTTTCAGGTGGTGATTGGCTCAAGTTCATAAAAACGTTACCTCACAGGTATATTTTTGAGCCAATAAAAAACCCCCTTCCTTCCTCTTCCCTGAAGCGAGGTTTCAAGTTATGATACGCTATTCCTGCATATTTCCTAATTCAGACTTATGCAGACTATTCAAAACATATTCACAAATTCCCCCTCGACCTTTGAAATTACTTTATATACTAGATAGTTGGAGGTTGAGGAGTATCAAAGAACCCTTATTGCGCACTTAATAAAAATCATAAAAATCCAATTTTTACTAAGCGCATTTTATTTAAATCTTTATTTTATAAGTAATATTTGTGGAAACTAGCTGGTGGAACGCACCAGCGAGCATAGATAAGCTGGTTTCCCACAAAATCTTCATACGACTCTTGTCCCTTTGCATCTGGATGTAAGGTTTTGAGTCTGAAGTAAGGTCTGTCAAGGGAAGGGCACTTGCTGAAAAGTTTTAAATAAAGTTTCTTCAGAAATTTGCAAGTGAAAGGAAGGCGCGCAATTTAGTTCATGTTGTAGGGCGAGGGCAATCTGTGACTGCTGATACCTTGCTAGGAGAAATGGTTAAGCTCCCTTCTTGGATAACATACCCAAGGAAGTCTATTTCTTTGCAGAATGTCAGGACTTTAGGGGGAGGATCTCCAATCTGGCCCATTATTGAAAGGGCCCCAAAGCCCCCAGCGAGTTAAGAGGCCTTTAAGGCCTAAAGGAAAACTAAAATTGGAAAAGAGATTGAGAGAAACGCTGCTTTTTTAAATTGATCCTTAAGGTTTTTATGACCTTGATGGATTTGACAAGTGTACCTGGCTTTGATTGCCAAAGCTGAGGGAAACAAATAATACATGGGGATTGGGCGCATCCTCAGCATAAGTCGCCAGTGTACCCAAAAGGGTTAATTGATTGGATGCGGGCAATGAAAGGGATTTTGCTGCAACCTGATTGAGTTTTTGGCATCTTCAGCATTAGTCACCAGTGCCAAATTTAATTTTTACTTAAAATTGATTTATTGGGGCTGGTCCCCAATACTTCAGATTGGGCTTATCCCAAGTTAATGGGGAGCCCAATCTGGCATCCACCCATAGGCGGGTTGAAACCCCAGTCAGGGATTCCTCCAATTAAGGGAGAATCCTGACAATATAAAAGAAGCCTTCACTGCAGCTCCATTTTTTATCTGACCAGATAAAAATAAGCATTTTTTATTGAGACAGATGCATCAGTCTTCGCCTATGACACGCGGTTCTGTTTCAGGAGGGGAAAGATAAGAAAGTTCATCCTGTGGCCTTCTTTTCTCAAAAGATGTTGGATGCAGAAAGGAGCTACAAGATCTATGATATAGAACTTTTAGCCATTATTAAAGCTATGAAAACTGGAGACAATACCTAGTTGGGAGTAAACACCCTGTTATTACTAGATTGGATCATTAAAACCTTTTATATTTTGAAAAAGTCATAAGATCAGTTAGCGACCTGCACAATGGGCATTTATTTAGCCAACTACGATTTCTAAATTGACTTTAAGCCAGGAAGACTAATACTGTTCAAAATGCACTTAGCAGAAGATAGGACCATGGTGAAAATGATGATGGATATTTGAAGTATAATACTAGACCTGTGATTAAACCATACATATATTTGCTTCTTTAATAGCCAAGAATGAGGCAGAAACTTACTTGGAAAACCAAGTAAAGGAAGCACAAAGGAAAGAGCCCAGGTACCAAAAGATGCTTAAGGGGACTGCCTTCCTGGACATCCTTATGAACTGGTGATCAAGAGCCAAGGTATTCCTGCAACGTGCATTATGGGCCCCAGATGTGCAATCTCAAATAAAAATAAAAGCTTCCATGACAGTCCATCTGCAGGAAATAATGGTCCAAAAAAACACTCAAACGTATTCAAGCTGATTATTGGTGGCCAGGTTTGAAAAAGGATGTAAAAGACAATGTTCAAGCCTGTTGAAATTTTTAAGAAACGAAGTATCTACACAGAAACCAATTAAAAAACTTCAACCTTTGCCAATTCCTAGTGGTTAAAGAGAGGCATATCTATAGATTTCATAACTAACCTACCTATAATTGATGGATTCCTTCAATATGGTGGTAGTGAATAGATTAAAAAAAGCTGCTGAGTTTTTCTCATGTTCTTGGGTACCTTTAAAAGTTTAGCAACCAATCTATTTATAAATCGCATCTATCCTCACCATGGCTGTCCTTCAGATATCATATCTGACAGAGGGTTTCGATTTACATCTAAGTTTTTAAGAGAATCTTCTGTTCTTCTGAGTATCAGTCTAAAGCTATCAACTGCATTTTATCCACAAACAGATGGAAAAACAGAGAGAGTTAATAAAGTTTTTAGAGAAATATATTCTTTCTTATGTAACTTCCAGACAAGACAACTGGTCACGACTTCTTCCAAAGGCCCAATACAGTTATAAAAGCACATAAGTTGCTTCAATTAAGATGATCCTTTTCATGGAAAATCATGGGTATTAATACAAAGATCCCAAGTTCTACTCAAGATAGCACAGTATCAGCAGCTCATGAATACGTAAATAAAATAGGAGATCTACAACTAGAACTCAGGGTTATCTAGATAAAGCAATACAGAATTTAAGGAATAAGCTAATAAGAAACGTAGGGATACTCCAGACTTGAAAGAAGAATCATATGTACACTTAAACACCAAGACCCTTGGATGGTTGTGGCCATCAAGAAACCTGTATCCAAGGAGAAATGGACCTTTGAAGGATCTAAAAATATCTGATACTATCTACCAGATTCAAGTGCCTTCTGGTTCAACAGAACATAACACTATCAATATATCACTTTTGACCCGTCAGAGATTGCATACATTTTCCCATCATCAAAAAAGCAAGGATTCTTAACAATCACTCTAGATCATGTAGAATAATTTGACGTGGAAGAGATCCTTTAAGATAGGATTAACATAGGGAAGAGACATTTTCTGATCAAAAGGAAGAGATATCCTGTAGAAGAGAGCATGTCAGACAATTGCCTCCTAGGCTTCAGAAAAAGAATGTTGTGGTTAAATTTTGGGGGCGGTTAGAGGCAATTTTGGGCATTTATGAGTCCCTGAAAAGAAGGGAATTAAATTTATTAATACTAGTTTTTTAGTTGACTAAAAGACCCTGGCCAATCATGGTGGAGCCCCACAAATTGGTGTAACATGATTTTGACTTCTTGTTGAGCAACTAAACTAATAATTGATAGTCATATTACTCCAATACAAGGAAGACCATGGGGCATCCATTAGACAGTGCTTCCCCAACCATGCCCAGGTCCATTCAAGCACCTACACGGGGGCCGCCCCTTTTTATAGGCGTGGCTGGGGTCCCCCAAGGTGAAGTTATTTCTCAGATAAGATTGGCTTAAATACATCATGTCATTACCTTATGGTACATTTTGGCCAATAATGCTTTCCTCATACATTAAAAAAATTATTTGAGGTAGGTCGACCTTGAGACAAATATACCACACCAAGAATGTTTTCTAGCCAATACAGGTTTTGAACTCAAAACCTGCACTAGGGGTGGAAGCAGTTTTACCCGCTTGGCTAACCACCCTTGCTTCCCCATACATTGTTCCGTTATAAAGGCGAGTTTGTCAAGCCTTGATGAGCTGAAATCACATATTACCTAATTTGGAAAATACTAAGCTATCCAAATGTTGAGCCTTGATTAATGATATTGATTGATTATATAGGACTCTTTTTTTCTCCCCTGCATGTGATATATAATAAAAACCTTAAACCAAAAACCACTTTGATGTTTATTTATTTTCTTTGTTTTCATATAACTGGTGAAAAAAGCCCTCACTTCTATTGTTGGATATGAGGCTAACAGCACCTGCGAGCCTTTTCCCAGCAAAATCCAACAAGAGGTGCTCACTACTGGGGGCTCCTATACACCACAAAAAGCTATAATAATGGAAGCTGTTAGGGGTGGTAACCCTTATAGCTTTTCTATGGATATTAACCCTAGGCTAGCTCTTATGGAACAACAGCTAGCCAGAGCTTTGTCTCGCCTTAAACAGCTCAAAAAGCACTCATCTCAACGCCCAGTTATAAAAACCCCTCTTAGAGACACGTTAACTCCTGGTGAGGGCAGTATTGACTCCTTCCATTATTTTTATAAATCTGCGATGGAAGGAGCAACTGACCAACAAAAAATCCAGTATATTCTTCTGTGCTTAGACCTTTTGGCTCAAAAAATAATGGTCCCCAACATGGTTAACCTCAGCACTTGGGTTGAGGTTAATAAAGCGCTTCTTGATGAGTTTGGCTCCAAAAAGAGTTTTCAGCGGCAGAAACAGGCCTTTATGTGACTTAGTTTGCAAGAGAGAGAATCGATTATCTCTTATATTAAGCGTTTCTACAAAAAATCTCAACTTCTATTGCTTTCCAAAATGATCCCTCTTTATGAGTGAATTGCAGCGATCTTGGCTGGCTTAGCATCTCATCTTTCCTTGGTGAAGCATCTCTCTTCCGTAAAGTGCACTTTCACAACGGTATGAAATAACAAGGAGGCTTTATAGGCGGTTGCTGATAACTATGAGTTTAACCCTACTAAGGATGTTTGCATCAATTGACTACGCTGACGAATTTAGTTTCTACTACAGCTGTTACCCTTTAAAACCTGTTTTGAGAAGTTTCCAGCCCAAACTGCTACTCCTTCCAATACTGATATGCAGATGGTATTGGCTGTGACAGGGCAGTGCATCACGTCATATTCAGATCAAGTTACTCAGTCAGTGAAAGCGGTTGACCCTTTGCCTTGTCTATCTTCTTCAGAGCGGCCTTCCAAAGTGTTATAAAGCCTGCTCTTCAGCTTAAACTCCTTTCTCGGGTCCCAATAACTCCCACTAACAATGGGTTAAATGACTAGGTTGCAAGGGCTAACCTGCCTGTTTCACAAAAGCACCCAGCCACTGAACAACCCAAAGCTGTTTAAGATAAAGTATAGACCTCCCAAGTGCCTTTCCCCTCAACCTCTCATTCAGATAACTCTAGTCTGAAGCCTATCTCCTTGAGGCAGCATCAACCCCCTGCTTTGAAGGTCGAAACTCAAGCTGTGGCAGTTCCAACGCCTCCACCAAAAGTTAATAAGGTGGAAGAACAACCCCAGGGCTTATACTCCCATAAGGAAGAGCCTGAACCTACACCACATCCTATGGGCTCCTTAACCTGCATTGATAACCCTCTGATGATGAGTCTGATGTGGTGAAGTATTTTGTCATTACGTTTTAGGAGCCCCAGGTGAAGTGGAGGCACCTGATCAATTGAACCTGGAGAGAGTAATTTGGGCTAAGATACCTCGCCACACTTACCTTCAGCACGTGTTAAAGGGCCTTGAGATTGAAACTGCTAGTGATGCGGACCAGTTCATTGAGACGTTTCTCCGATCTACCCAGAGTGTGCTTACCTTACAGACTATCCAGAAGAAATACCCTGAAGTTGCAAAACGCCTTGCCTCCACTTTTCATCTAAAAGAGGTCCTCGCTCTTCCCCCCACCTGGGTGGTACTTTAAAGAAAAGTGAAGGTCATTGTTAATGGAGTGCAGATTAAGGCTATTCTTGCACTGGGTCCCCAGTGAACGTTGTGTCAACCAAGCTTTATAAAATTAAGCTGGCCCTCACCTTGACTAAACTCAAGAGTTTAGAACGGCTGGGCCAAACAACACCCGCGCCATTGGAGCCACTCTTCTCTGCCCATACGGTTTAAAAAACTTCTTTTATAAGCTTCAGTAGTGGCTTTGACTAATAATACCTAAAATTTACTAATTGGAACCCAATTTATGCTTAAATTTAAAGTTGTTTTTAGAATGGCTATATCTCCCTGCTTAACTATAAGGTTGCTCTGATCCTGTTTAATAATGAGCTCAATAAAAAGGATTATTTTGCACAGTTGAGTATCCCTCCTCCGTTTTATCCCTGAATTACACCATGGCAGGATGGCATACAAAACGGTTGCCTCCCTCAGTGGATGCCTGGGAGGGTATCCATTTCTATGCTTCTGAAGAGGTGGTCATTAAGGCTGGGATACAAAGGGTAGTTGACATTAAAATTACCACGCAAATCCTCCACAACTGCCTACTGCACCTCATCAGCATAGATGGAGTTAGTCCTTTTGAGCCCAGAGTTTATGCCAGACGTGTTAGATCCCGCCTATCATCGGCCTATTAATCTTTTTCTAGAAGATCTCACTAAGAAGGATATGATGGTAAAAAAACATCAGGAGATTGGAAGAGGCCTGCTGTTACCCGTTGAGGACATCAAAAAGTCAACTGTATTGGGTCTATAGCAGATATGGGTTTGCCTGACAACCACTCCATATTTACCCTACAATCTGTTCAAACCTCTTATGAACTAACCCCAGCTGAGTTGGATAAAGTCCACTCCTTACTTGATGCCTACAGCGAGCTTTTCTCCAAATCCAACGTTGCTATGGCATATGAAGGGGTGGATGCATACTATTGACGTTGGTTTTGTTAAATATGTTTGCTCCAAGACCTATCACATATCAAAAGTTGAGGAGCTACAGATGGGGACGGAGATCAAACAGCTGTAGGATGCTGGATTGTTGGTGCCGTCACAAAGCCCTTAGTCCTCCCCCTTTTTTAATAAAGAAGAAAATGGAGGTCATTAGGTAGTTATGGACTACCGAAAATTATACAACCTCGCAAAGAAGGATAATTACCCTACCCCCGCATTGATGACGCTATGGCCCAACTCTCTGGGTCTAAATAATTTTCCGCCATGGACTTGGCTAGCGGTTATTGGGAAATGGACTTTTCTCCACAAGACAGGGAGAGAAGTGCTCTTATTTGCATTAAGGGTCTCTTCCAACCTACCCAACTACCACAAGGGCTTTGCAATGCACCCGCCACTTTCCACCAAGCAATGGATCATATCATGCAGGATCTAAATTTAAGCTGCGACATTGTCTACCTCAATGATATTACAGTCTCTTCTAAGACTCCAATGAGCTCTCGCACATCTAAAGGAGGTGTTTTAATGCTTGTGGGCTTATAATATAAAATTAAAGCACTATAAATGCACATTTTTCCAGAGGAAGCTGGATTACTTGGACATGTTATATCCTAAGACGGGATACAACCGCTTCAAGATAAAAGTAAAGCATTATCCAAGATGCCTTCAGCCAAAACCATTCTTGACATCCAGGTATCCTTGGGTATGATGGGGTATTACCATTAATTTGTACCAAAATTCGCGTAGCTCAGTGAGCCCCTTGTACAGCTCTAAACTAAGAACACCATTTCCATTGGGGTACTGAACAAAAAGCCGCCTTTGAGACCCTAAATACACTGTTACAAAAAGACTAATACTCCGCCACCCTGACTACAGCAAACCCTTCATGTTGTTCACGGATACCTCTGACTACGCTGTTGGAGCTATAAAAGCTCATTTGGATGAGCATGGAGTCGATCATCCCATGTCTTACTTTTGCAAAATGCTTTCAAAAGCTGAGAGTAATTATAGCGTCACGGAAAAGGAGTTTTTGGCTGTCCTGCTCGCTGTCAAACACTACCACCCATTCCTATATGGGACTCACTTCAATGTAATCACGGACCATTCTTAAATAGAGTGGATGAAAATATGAAAGATCCCACTGGGCTGTTGGCTTGCTGGGCTCTTAAGCTCCAGCATTACAATATGACCATTGAGCACCAATCTGGGACACGCCATATGAAGGTTGATGGGCTGACGCGGCTGCCTGTCCTTCACCTTGACAATAGGAAAGCTGAGCGGTTGCATGGCCTCCTAATGACTCCTGAGGCATGGGCTGATTTAGATGAACCAGTACAGAAAATGCTCGCTCAGCACTCCCAAAATAGGAATGTGGAGAATGGAAAATTGTATAAGAAAGTAGGAGTTAATTGGTTGCCATACCTCCAGCCATTTAAGCGAGTGCCAGTCATTTTAGAGTCTCACACTCTCATGGGGCATGATGGAGTTAAAACCTACAATTGGATAAAAGAGCGGTACTATTGAGAGGGCACATGTAAACTATAACTGAAGTCTTGGATGTATGCCTGACCTGTAAAAACACAAATCAGCTTCTTGACTAGATATCAGTATCAACCTACAACACCCCACCAACCCTTCCACACCATAAGTTTGGACGTGGTTGGTCCTCTCCATCAAAATAAAGATGGAAACCGCTATATTTTGGTTCTTATTGATCATTTAACCAGTTGGGTTAAAGTTGTTGGTCTTCCTGCTCAGCTTGCTAAATCTACAGCTACCTTTTTACACCAATACATCACCTGAAATGAGTGCCCCCAGGTCCTTCTAAGCGATAATGGGAAAACTTTACTTACTGAGTGGAAAAGCTCCTTGTTATTTCTATGGGAGCTCAACAACTCTTCCAAGCCCTATAACCCATCCATAAATGGTGCAGTAGAAAGAATTAACGGGACCCTGGTCTCAATATTACGCAAAATGGCCACTTCAGACCCTCTTCACTGGGATCTCTATTTGCCCAGTGCACTCATGGCCTACCATATTAGATACCATCACATCCTCAAGTTGTCCCTTTCCATGTGTTATATAACGAGAGCTGGGAGTACCAGCAATATTAGCCAAGGATATTTTCTCTGATCAGATTTATTCTGAACAAGCCATAAGAAAGTTGTCACAACACATCATCTTATTACACTCAGAGGCCATGACTAAGTTAGCTAAGACATTTACCTTAGATAGCCAAGCTGTGAATGAGCTCAGGGCCCCTCTTTCCTCATTCCAAGTATCTGATTTGGTTCTTTATTACCATAGCAAAACCACTTAAAGAAGTGAAAAGCTCATTTCTATCTGGGAAGGGACTATCTCAGTCAAATAAAAGCCAGGGGATGAGTATTATATCTAATCTCTCTCCTCTGGACTACCCATCAACTGAGTTAATGGCTGCTTCCTTCAGCCCTATTCAACCCCCAACATTCTTGAGGGGGTAATGTCGGACAATTGCCTTCTAGGCATCAGAAAAAGAATGTTGTGGTTGAAATTCAGCTGAATAGAGGCAAAGTTGGGCATTTACAAGTCCCTGACAAGGAGGAAATCAAATCTAATAGTATTAGTAATTTAATTAGCCAAAAGACCCTGGCCTATTCTCAGTGGAACCACGCAAATGAGGTAACATAAATTTGACTTCTTTCCAGGAAACTAATCAATAACTAATAGTCAGATTAATTCCAAGTACAAATGAACCATGGTGCATTTATTGGAAAGTGCTTCCCCAACTATTCCAGGTCCATTTAAGCACCTACATGGGGGCCACCCCTTTTTATAGGCGTGGCAGGGGTCCCCAAAGGTGTGAAATTTTCTCAGATGGGATTTTCTGAAATACATCATGTTATTACATCATGAGTACATTTTTGCCAATAATGCTTCCCCAACCATTGTTCCGTTAAAGAGATGTAATTTTGTCAATCCTTGATATGCTAAAGTCAAATATTACCTTATTTGGAAGCTCCCAAGCTATTTGCACGTTGAGCCTCAATGCCTTGTATACTGATATTAATTTATTATATATAAACTCTTTCTTACCCCACGTATGATACATAATAAAAACCTTAAACCAAAAACAGCTTTAATATTTATTTATTTTCCTTATCTCCATATAACTGGTGATAAAAGCCACTCACTTCTATTGTTGGATTTAAAGCAAACAGCACCTGCGAGAATTTTCCAGCTCAAAATCCAACAGTGCACTTGGGAGCCAAGTGCTAATTTGAAAGATTGCAGAAAAAAGTTATAATTATATGAGAAGACAATCTTTAAGGGGTATGATATAGTGTCAGGATTGGGATCATGAACATTTTCTAATTTTTTTAAATTATACTCATTGTCCTATTTTTTAACAAATGTAAAGTTGTTTAATTTGATTTTGATTAATTTTTTAATCCACTTAATTTAATTCAATTTAATTTGAAATGGAACATCTGTTTATTTCAATTCGATTTAAGTTTAATTAGTTATTGTCATCATCCGTTTTGAATTTTGCTTAATTCATAGTTACATTGAGGGTCTTTCTATGCACTTTTGGGGTCATGCGGACTCTAACTCTGTAGTGCATTGTTCAGTATCCTCAATGCATTGTTTACTTACATTACACACCTAATAAATCGAGGCAATCTATATCAAAACTCTTATAGCATAAAAACAAGGCTAGCTAAGAGTAATCTTGAACTAGCATAAAAGTAACTTAATGCAACTTGACCTTAATTGTCTTTTAGTTTCTCTATGAATATTTGGACCATAGTACTTTTAATAGAGTTCTTCCTACCCAGTGTGCTGGTAAACATTGTGATGCCAACTGCCCAGGCCCATTTACCACCTCCAAACCAGAACCCCTTATTGAACTTCTTATTTAATATATTTACAAAGGGAGAAAAATTCACCAAGCCATCCAAAATTCCACCTGTCATGTACCACTAATCACCCCTTTTCCTTCTAGAGTATATAGTGGTATACATGATTCTCAATCTTTTCAGAAATCATTTAGGACGCTACTCTCTTCTTAATCACCTTGCACAGGTTCTCATAGTGGGAGTATCACTGACTACAAACTTAACTGGACTTGATTTGTAAAGCTTTTATTGTACATATCATAATGAAAGTCACCTCTAAGCTGGTTCCTTACAGGTAAGGACTTTTTTTAGAAAAGATATCTTATGAGATGTTCAACTCCCTTTTTAACCACTTGTAACAGAGCAGCAGCAATAGAAAATTGGACGCATCACTAGCTACTATAAATTACATATCAGGGTCCACTCACTGAAAGAATAACATGGTGAGCAAGTTGAGTTTCACATCTTGTAAGGCCACATCCAGTGTAGTTGACCGCTTAGAGTTTTTTCTCAACTAACTTTATAAAAGAGTGAAGCAATTTATGAAGATTTGGAGCGAACTTCTTAATGAAGGTGAACGTTCACAAAAAGCTTCTCAACTATTTAACAGATGTGGTGTGGCCAACCATGAATTGTCTTCTCTGTGTCTACAGTGATTATATGACCTTTTAAATAACAATGTTGCCCAACGAGGTGACCTGAGACTTAGAAAATCTGCACTTACTGATCTTTGGCCTCAAATTTGCTTATAAAATTTTAACACCACTTACCTTAGATGGATCTCATAGGATGCTTGATCTGAGGAGAAAACCAAGATGTTTTCCATATAGACTATAGAACTTATACCTAACAGCTCTTTTTATGTGATATCAATATGGTATTATGAATTGCAGGTGCATTTTTAGTCCATAAGTCATGACCCTGTATTTTTTTCCTTGCTGGTATGGAATGCAGGAAGCCATTCCTCAACCTTTTTGACATCGATCTGCTAAAGGCGTTTAATCAAACTTGGAAAATAATTTAACTTTCTTTACAAAATGGCAATCTATGCCTCCATAGGAATGGGGTGCAGATTAGATATGGTGACAATATATAAGCTACCATAATCTTCACAAGGACATAGAGTATCTTCCATTTTTGCCACAAAGAGGAGTGTTAATCTTACTGGAGATTTACAGTGTAAGATGGATTCTTTGGCGAGTTGCCTTTTAACCTAAATATCTAATGCTTCCTCCTTCTGCAAAAACAAAGGGTAGATAAGTGGAAATGCAAACCAGGTCAACTGTGAGTCTAAAATCACAATCAAACTTAGAATGACAGGATTGAAATCTACTTTAATCGCATTAAAAATGATTAACCTAACCCTATAAAACAGGAAGTAAGAGAACATCCAAAGTGGGCTTCATCAGAGGTGCAAGGCTGAAATTTACATTGAGCCTTTGATTGAGTTGATCGGAGTTTCTACTTTGTACAAAAGGTTTATAAAGCCTTTATACTCTTTCGAGACAAAGTTAAAGTATTGGCCTTCAAATTTGCTTTAGATGTCTACCTTTCACCATGACTCCACTCTAAATAAACATTAGGTACAGAAGAAGATTAATGCCAAGAAGTGGTCAGGAAAGTGGTACTTATCAACTTGATAATCAACTATTCTCTGAATTATCAGTGTGTTAATACACCATGAAACACCTTTACTAACCATATCACCAGTTAAGTAGCTTGACTCATGGTATTCAGCTAGTTTCTAATCAATATTGTTCTCTAAGCACCAGTATATCTCTAAAAATTTATGCTAAACTTTCCTGAAGTGGAAGATATTATAGAAGAGCATAAATTCAAGATGTTTTTAATAAAGTCTGCGCAAACATTCATTATTAGGGTTAGCTTCAGGAATAGTAATGCCACCAGGACAATTGTTTTTTTAGTACTAGATGGTCCATCAGGATAATTGTTAAATCAAAAAAGGTGTGGGTTAATTTGCCACTATTAAGACTGGTGGAACATAAATTGAACCATTTTTTGAAGTAGCATACCTTATACCATATTGTTTTATTTTTTCTTCTGCCTCATGAGGTCTGCAAATCATAGTGGGGGTCTTCCAAGTTTTTCATGGGTGGTATGATATATTAAAATTGGCTTTAGCATGGCAGAAGAGCTTATAAAAAGCACATTTGTATTATATAATACCCATTAAAAATAGCGTTTTAGATTTTAAAGGCATTATACTTGGTTTGAAAGCTGTTTAAATTGCTATCCATTACCATTATGGAGTGCCTCTTTTTCACTGAGGATTCACATCATTCTGTGAAGAAAGTTTCAGTTTGGAAAATAAATTAAATTTTAAATTTTTCTGGGGAAGGCTAACCATGGGACAGACACTTCCGAATATGACTCAGGAAAGACAAACTTAGTACCAGGGGAGGCACCCCATAGAGGCGATGCTATCTCTTGTTGCCAGCGGGAACGCCACTTATGGGGAGGGGGAGGGAACGTGTGACGGGGCCGTAGCCACTATTGAGCACATGTGGAGGAAGGGGTCTGATATGATGAACCAGACTGGGAACCAGGAGGAGACCAGCTGTCAGCGACGCAGTGGGAGGTATCCAAATATCCATGCTTGGAAGTGGTCCACCAAATGAGACCAGAATCTGTGGACAGTTTCTGGGAGGGTGGTGGTAGAGCCTGCGATGGCATCTAAGACGATCGTGTGGATGGTCCACATGGCGATTGCAACCACCAGAGCATGGAGGGAGGGTGGAAGGGAGGAGGCCATTGATAGAGCAAACATATCTCTTGATAGACTGAAGGGATGTGTTTGATCCTGGCCCAGCAGACGTTGAACTTCGCGCCATATCACTTTAGAGGTGGGGCACTTCTCCAGGCGGTGGAACAGCGTTCCATACTGGCCACGCACGACACAGGATGAGTGTAAAGCGTTAGAGCGCTCAGCTGTACGATACCCCTGCCTCAGGCAGTGATACACATGGGAGCGGACTTGAGGCTACAACAGAGGATGGTGTGCGTATCTCCAGATAGTTTTTTGGGTCTCAGTGGAATAAGGGATGTCCATCATGTCCAGGTAGTCCACCCTGGATAGGACATGGGGCCAAATGGGGATCACGCCATCATGGATGGGTAGCCCCTGTACCTCTTGTGTGAACTGAGGAGTGGGGAGGCCTCTTCGGGTTGTATGTCCAATAATATGAATTCTCCATGCTGAGCTTTGCATGGAGAGTAGGATTCGTTTATAGTGGGTTTTAGTCCCGTGAGGACCTGTGGCCTATGTGTGTGATGCGAGGTACTTCATCAGGGAGTGGGGCTTTGATGGATTGTTGAGGCCCAAGGCTCAGGAGAAGTTGGATCAGGCCGTGCGGGACCAGTGTTGGGATGGGAGTGTAGGAGCGGTGACAGCCGCGATCCAGGTGCCCAGGATCTTGGCAGCATGGGCTTTGAAGTCTAGCAGGCCCATGCCACCTTGATGATGAGGGCCAAACATGACCTCTAGCCGTACTGGTGGAGGGCGGCCTGACCAAAGCCATCCTTGCAGCAAGGCGTATAGGGATTTGAAGAAGCTTGGGGAGAAGAGGATGGCGTGGGCTCCAAACCAGACTTTGGATAGGAGCATAGAGTTGGCTAGAACAACCCTGCCAGTGAGGGTAGTAGGGTGGGCTCTGAGAGAGGCGATTCGCTTCGTCACGTTGTCCAGTATACGGCACTCCATTACTGCTGACGCATATCCGCCTGCCTCCATCCACAAGCCCAGATGGCGCACCGGTCCTATGGTAGGACGTGGCACAAAGGGGAGCACCAGTGAAGCGGTGTGTGTTGAGTTAGTAAGGCGTGGACGTGGGCGAGCAGATGGGCCGGGTTGGGAACTAATTGCTGGGGCCCAGCAGTTCTGAAACCGACTAATTAGTATGATTTCGGTTTTGGAGGCGTTCAGTGCCACGTTGCTTACCCGGGAATATTCCTGGATGAGGGCTCCAAGCGCGCATGCATCTTTATTATTAGTCACCCCCACCACGCAGTCATCTGCAAATGCCATCATCTTGACTGGGGTTTGGCCTGGCACATGGACCCCAGTGAGTTGGGCATTCACATTTCGCAGTAGTGGGTCAAGGCTGAAGTTGTATAAGAGTGGGCTGAGGGGGTCCCCTTGTTGCAAGCCCCTTTGAGGGCGGACTATTTCCGTTAGGAAGCCTGGGCCATGCACTGCCATTGTTGCAGATTCCGTGAGCAGAATCACCCAGTTGATGAAGCGGGGGTAGGCGGAATTGATGGAGGCAGGCCCTTAGGTATTCCCAGTTTACTCTATCATAGGCCTTTTGTTGGTCCAAGAATACCAGTGCCCCAGAGGCTGTGGACTGACATGCATTAGCCACGGAGTGTACGTTATCAAATTGACCTTCTGGGGATGAAATTGAATTGTTCTGGGGAGATGGTGGCAGATGCTACAGTCCCTAAACGGTTAGCCATGATTTTTGTTAAAATTTTGGTGTCTGTGTTTGTTAGAGAAATGGGGCGCCAGTTGGCTAAGTTAAGCTTATCCCCTTTCTTGTAGATTGTGACAGTAAAGGCCTCATGTCCTCCTGGTAGGAGGCGCGTTTCCAACAGGCTTTGGTTAAGTGAGGCGAGCAGCAATGGGGATATATATTTAAAATTTTTTGTAGAACTCATATGGAATGCCATCTGGGCCTGGGCATTTTTGGTTTGGTGCACCGCGAATGGCTGTCCTTAATTCATTCGGAGTAATTAAATTCATTATTTCCAGGTATCAGAAAACAGTGCAGATATGAGCTCGGTCAAGAAATTCTGCCACATCAGCTGGCTGAATTGGTTCAGCTCGGTATAACTCAGAGTAATATTTTTGCATTTTGATTACCACTTCAGCTGGTGTGTCCGCAATGGAATTATCTGATCTTTGCACCTGTGTGCAGGCCACGCTCTGGCATGGTACAAAAATTTTTAAAGAAATATGCGGTGCACTTGTCACCTTTTGTGATGCGTTTGGCCCTGTATTAGACACAAACCCAATGTTTGTGTTGCCTTTTGAGTGCGTTGAGGTGGGTGGCTGCCTCCGCCCACTTCCAGCCCCATGCAGGGCTGTATCCTGTAGCTGTAATATTGGACTCCAAGTGTGCCAATTCCGCCAGAGCGCACGAGATAACCGCTGATGTGGCTCATGAGCATCTGGAGGAGAGATGGCAATAGTGGCGGATGGTGTCCTCTTTGAAAGTTGCCCATGTGGAAATGGGGTCCGCGCTAAATGGTGCAACAAACGATTTTGCCAAAGTTGCCTCTTCCACCCATGTGGAAAATCCTGGTGACGCGAGCTTGGGGGGGCAGATTTTGCACCAATGTGGGGCCTTAGCAACTGTGAACGGTAGGTGGTAGGTTATTGAGACCAGTCAGTGGCCGGAGAATTCCATTTTTGTTGTTTTGAAGTGGGAGATGTGGGGTTGGAATTTCGCTGGCGTTAGAATAAGGTTGATGCGGGTCATGGACCTTAATTGGCCATTGTGGACATGGGGACGCATCATGTTTTTGAGCAGTGGGACATGTCATGGCAGCGCATCCATTAACCCAAGGGTGGCCTTTCAGAACGCATAGTTCTACCTGACCCTGTGCGGCGTGGGGTGAGGGAGGCCACCGGTCTGTTGGTGAGGTTAGCCAACAGTTCATGTCGCCAACTAGGAAAGAATCAGGGGGTAGCAGGAGGGATTTGACCAACGAGAAAAATTCCTGACGCTTGTGTGCACCATTTGGGCATAAATGTTGACGAATGCGTGAACTACATCAGCCCATGAGAAGGTGACGATGAGCACTCAGCCATTTAGGAATGTTTCTGAGGATGTGAATTTGAAAAAATTATTTTTCCTGAATTAGCACCCCACAGTGCTTTGACCAAAAGGATAGGGATAGGAGGAGCATTGTTTTCCAAGCTTCCTCAGAACCTCATGGACAGTGGGACTCCTGGATGGCCAGGATATCCATGGGTAAATTGTGTTGTAAAAAACTCAGTTTCCTAGCCCGGGATGGGGAGGCCTTGAGTCCGGC
Organism: Massospora cicadina; assembly: GCA_022478985.1. Taxonomy (NCBI): domain Eukaryota; kingdom Fungi; phylum Entomophthoromycota; class Entomophthoromycetes; order Entomophthorales; family Entomophthoraceae; genus Massospora; species Massospora cicadina. The sequence goes on from JAKSZP010001376.1 coordinate 52,255, forward strand.
GATATTCAACATCCCTAGAGTGAAGGTTTCCCCCTTTGCACCTTAGGTGCGAGGGGGTGGGCCCCTGGGCCCACCAGCCTCTTCTTGGTCCCCACAGGCTTTCACAGCAGCGCAGATGTTAGCAGCCACGCTATCAGAGTTTTTGTTGATTTTTGTGGAAAGAGTCGCGTTGGCTTTGGCCTTTGCTTTTTGTTTTCCTGACGTCGTACAAATGTTTTGTGGTGCAGATGAGTTCAGTGCACCGTCAAGTGGGTCAAAAAAAATTTTCAGTTGGGATAGGTCCCAAGTCAGTTTCAAACAGAGCTTGGGTGCAACGATTGGGTGAAATCAAATCTCCAATTGGATCCTCGGATTGAGTGGCCCACTCAGCATGGGCTTCCCAATCTGATTAGATGATGGATTCCCGAGTTGCTTCCACCGCGAAGGTCTCCATGTCCTCCTGGCGTTGTGAGTGTGGGATAGTGGTGGTGGCCTTGGACATTTCCTTGGCCGCGGCCCTATGGGCCTGCTTAGCCTTCTTCCGCTCCTGCGGGGAGATAGGCTTTACCAATAGGTAGCAGCCTTATGCTCACCACGGGAAAGCCTCCTTGGTGCTTGCGGTTGGTTTGTAGTGCACCTCTCCGCTGGCCATGGCCACTGAGGGGCGCTCTTGAGATGTGACGCCCTCCTTGATGGGGCATGTGTGCGCCTAATGGCTGAACGCGTCACAGTGGGTGCAAATGGGGGGCGCGCTGTCCACGGTCACCCAGAATGGGTGGGTGGTATGCCCTGCAATATCAATAAAAGTGGAGTGCGGGATCTGGGTTAGGTCCTTCGCGATTTCCTCAGTTGAGGTCAGAACTGCGATGGCTTTGCCAGTGCACAGGTGTGGCATCAGCATGAAGTGTTGCATTTTGAAAGATTGTATTTCACCATATATGGCGAGACCATCTTTCAGGTGTTGCTCCAAAATGTCACGTTTTACCGTAGTAGGCAAAAAGTCAAATGTGAGGAAAATTTGGTTTGATTTTGTCCATCTGGTGCGTTTGGTTTTGACGACCCATTGCCCTTTGGGGAGGTTGACCACTATGTGCACCGCTGCAGCCTCATCTGCTGCTTTTTTGCTTTTGAAACCTAGGTCCAGCCAACCGCGTGACATGGAGTGAGGTGTAATGTACACCACAGTTGGTAAACTTTGTGTACACCTTCACAAAATTTTTCCCATAAGGCCATTTTTTGGATGTCCAGATACACATGGACTCTGAATTCCACCAACGAAAGTGGCTGGGAATGTGGCGTATTGATGTACTGGTTGCATCGTGCTTGCCACGCGAGTATCTCTGGGGAAATTGTGACCGCCAGTTTTTTAAGATTTTTGACTAATCCGCCAGGTTCTCCGGGGCATTTTTGAATGTTGGAGGCCGCGGGCCTTCCACCTGCTCCTCTTACCTTGCTTGCCCAACTGCTCACTGACATGGGCGCAGACTAAACTCCTCTGTGAGATTATCAAACTAGATTCAGTCTTGAATTGAATAGGTTGCAATAGTTATTGCAACGAGAAAGAAAATTTGGGTTTGGAAAATAAATTAGATAAATTATTAATAAACAACTTAGGGCTAAATCCTTACCAACCGTAGAGTTCCCCTCAAGCTTTTAAGACTTGACAACAGAAGACGCTTCCATTTTAAAAATTTGTCTTTTATGAGGGCGTTCTTTAGAGGTGTCCAAGGGTGAAACAACAGTAGTAAATTATTTAAACATTTAATTAATGATTTGAGGCTGGACCCCTACTGACCCACAAGTTTCTCTAGAAACAATGGTGGAAACCAAAAACCTCCTTCATTTTATGATGAGAATAAATGTTTCCAAGAGTTGTATATATAGTAGTCTTTGTGGGTGAAACAGCTATGGCTAAATCACTGGCCCTCTCTAGTTGGGATGGGGAAAGTACAAAGAAGAGCTCTAACTGCATGCTTAGAGGTGGCAGGTGGACATGACATACACAGATTCTCATTAAATGACTGCTTGCTATTAACTAGCAAAATGACTTTCTGGTGATATCAAACCAAAGTAGGGCCTGGGTATGACCACAATTTCCATGTAAAAAGGACAACTAAGGGCATCCTACTTGATTGAGAATGAGAAACTAAAAAAGACTTGAAATGGAGATGAAGCGGGTTGTCAAGCTTTCAGAAAGCTTCAAAACTTTTAATCGATTTCCAAACTTTACTGTTTTCTAAATACAATAAACATTCAGCTATATTCACTGGGTAAAAGATAATGCAGAAAGTCAAAACTGGGAGGGGGCAAACAAGGACTGCTTATATTGAAATTACTAGAAGCTTTAGAAGAAGATAGAAACTAGCCCCAACTTATAAACAATAAATACTTTGTTGTAGGTTTCAGAATATGAACATTAGGGCCTAGAAGTGTTCAAAACTATTAGGAACATGAAAGAAGGGCAGGAACCCTATAGCAAACTGTATAAAATAAGTGCCGAGATAATCAACAACCAAAACAGATGATACCGCCATGCTGAAAAGCACACTGATCTTGGCAAACACCCAACACACCCTACTACCGCTAAGAGAGAGTCCTACACATAGGAAAATCATGAAGGTACAATAAAAAAGTGTTGTCATCTACTGTCATGAGAGAGTCTCTAACTCTCCTGTTCCAGAGAGGTGATGAGGAAGACTCGCCCAGATACCCAGGGAACAACTTAATAATATGAGAAAATAGGACACCATAGTAGGTGCTGACACCTATATGATTAAATACCTCCTTGAGGAGGTCTTCTGTAAGGCAAACAATGTATTCATCTTAAAATATATTATTTGGGTATAAAAAATATTCCCAAAAAGAATGGCGGTTAAGCAGATTTTCATAAGGAAATTTTGGGACGTGGGCCATCATCAATTTATTAAAGAACTAAGCTGAATCTGGCTAAGTGGATCAACTTATTATCATGAGTAGTATCATACCTTAAGTAATATTGAGCTTGAGTTATAGACTTCTGTGGAATATTATAGGTTTGGAAATATTATAAAAAGAGTGGGATTTAAATAACCAATTTTTTTACTAGATTTAATGGACCGTCTATGTTGATTATATAACTTTTACACTTGAGTTCTGTTAATGTTACAGCGCCTACCCATCACACAGAAACCTAGATCTAACTTGGCATTACTGACCCTTACCCATAGTTAGTCTCAGATATGCTTAATGTGAGGGAGTGCGGCCAACTTACTGCCTTTGGCTCTGTAACGCTCCTCCTTATTAATGAAATTCATTCCAAAAATTATGTCATGAGATATGGCAATCTGTTGATTCCAAATAAATCTAGAAAACATAAGTACAAAGGTACTTAATTTATTAGAACAGGCATTTTTTTGTACTAGTGAGGCCCAACTCAAGTGGGGCGTCCATGCGTTTTTATTTGTGGATGGTGCCAAACAAATTAAAAAAAAATGAAAAAAATCCTAATATGGAGCCTCAGTAGTTAGCTTAAGAAACTATATTAGATGGTGAAATGGGTCTGGGATCTCCATCCATCGTGGTCTGAAGGGCACATGAGAGAGCGGGTAAAATGGGTACATTGGCGGCATTTGGCAGAAGATGGAAAAGGATCAGATTCTCACCAAGGAGGTCAGTGGTATGAATTGCCTCAATGTGTTTTGAGCTGAATTTCATTACTTTAATGAGTTTTGCCATACAAATAAAGAATTTAATTTTTTTGGAAGTTTGTGAGTAGTTGATGTTTAAAAATATAAAGTAGTTGAGTTTGTGCATGCGCAGCTGCAACAAATGAGATCTTCAGTAATTTTATCACAGGCTTACTATGGGAGTAATCCATGAAACTTTGACAGAAATTTATATTGACAATTTGCTCCATGGCCACATATAGGGCTTAATGGAGGGTTTAGTAGAGGCAGTACCGCTTTAAATGACGAGCAGATGATGAGAATTTAAACTTGGAAGCCCTTGTCAGGGCAGAAGTGGCACTGGATTTTGACTTGTGAGGCTGAAAAATTTCCGGCTAATCAAACTCAGGATCTATTCTATGAGGACGATATTTATCTCCACTCATTCAATAGAATTATACAAGTTTGAGACTATTAAGTATGGGCTTGCCACAGAAATTGGTTGGCCGAAATTTAAAGCAGGTTACCCTAGAACCTTTGTCTAGGACAATTCAACTGGGGCAGGAGCACCCATTGGCCCTTCACATTTTGAGACCTTACCTGATTGTCTTGCACATTAGGGCTACAGCCACAGTATCTGAGGAAAGGGGTGAGAGTAAGAACCCATAAAAATCAAGCAGCACAGAAGTGGGGCAAACGAGGGTATAAGGATGGGCGGAAGCTTCTCTGGTTGTAAAGGAAATGCACTTGTGATTCAAGTGGTCCAACCTGTAACACAAGTGAATAGGGTGCAGATGTTTTTGATACAGTCCCAGGTTTTTGTGGTCAAGAAAGAGCGGATTATTGTGCATGGAGGATGATGTTGGTATTTCTGCCCATATTCCCAGCCTGCTAGATATTTGGTGTCGCTAGGGGAAAATTTCCTAAAGTGAAGTGAATCAGAAATCGGTTGGCCCAAATCTTGGAAGAACTATGTTATGGGATTTTGGGATATTCGCCCAGTCATATCCATCGAAGATCAATCCAAATGAATAACTAATATCTCCTTGGGTGGAGTGGCCAAAGAAATAGGGGCATCTGATAGTGATTAACTATCAGGTGTACCAATTGGGATTAGTCAGATTTCATCACTGACTGATTGGGAATGAGTAGTGAGTTGTGAGGCGAGTGATGCCGCCTGCAACTAGCGAATTGATTGGTTGGTATATGACCTTCCATAATGGGTAAAAATTCCCATTACCTAATCAGGTCGCTAACCAACTATGGTTGGTTTGCCTGGATCGAGAGGAAAATGTTAGGGACACGTTTCTAACTCTTTTCATTTGAGGTCTCAAGGATGTCCAATGACAGAATCCTAGCCAGGATGGGGAAGACCATTGCTGCTGAGATGAGGAAGGGTGATTCAATGGCAACGGCTGCCATTTCATTCAAGAGGTGTCAACCGAGGGTTAGAAGGCTGAATCCCCCTATAAATTCCCTAGAATTTAATATAATAAAAAAAGAAGCAAGTATTAATAAAAACAACTAGTACTATGAAAAACATTATTAGTTTTATTGTAGATTCAGTTATAGTTAGACTATCAGCATCCATTGTGAATTTCCATCTCAAGGATATTATTTCAGAAGGCAATAATTGGTAGACTCTCAGAGAGAAGAGTAGAGATCTGAGTGGGGATCTAAAGACAAAGGGAACCACAACTAAGGGATCGCTGTTGACTGTGTGTTGAACTGAAAAAAAACTGTCATCAGGAGATCTTGACAAAGATTGAGTGGACAATATTGCAGGGAACAAATCCCTGCAAGTATGACTATCAAGTATTTAATTGGAAAAACTGGCCAAAGCGTTGGGCCTGATAATAGTTTTAACTCAAATATGGATAATAGTCTCCATACTATTATCAGATAATAAATTCTTTGCAACGCGAGGTGCATGAGGAAATCGAACCTGTGCAGTAAAAATCACTAGGTTTGTTTACCAATAAGAACAAACTAGTAAACTTTTACAAGTTGGTGCTCACTACAGGGGTAGTTGAGTAGAAGAATCTACTAATAATGTCGTACAAAGAAGATGTTTTCAATTTTGGAAATAAGTTGCTGAAGGAAGCAATGAAGATAGAACGTGAAGAGGATCACATTCAATGGCGTTCACCCAGCCCAGAAGTGGAGCTCCAAGTGAAACAAAATGAAGATATTCAAGTTTAGGCAAAAGAACTTGCAGCCTAGTTATGGAACTATCTAGTGCTGCAAGGAAACCAGTTCCACCAGACATCTACTTGAGATGAAGAGTTTCAGCAGGGCCAACTTGGGTTGGAATTGGGCCCGCTGTAGATAGTCCCAAGGAACAGCAGGATCAACCCAGGTTGAAATTTGATCCGCTATAAATAGTCCTGAGGAGAGAGTGTTTAGATGAGGCATTGGACAATTAAGAAGCTTCAATCCGAAGAATTGGATTGCCATACCAATGAAGAGATGAAATCAAAAAGGAAATGATTGATCCAAGATAGTGGAGGAAATCATCTGATTTAATAACACTCAATCACTGGTCAGAAGAGCTGGAGACGAGTTCATAAATTCTGGAGAAATTTGATGAAGCTAACGAGGCCAGAACGACCTGTGTAATTAAGGATAGCCATGAAGGCTAAAAATCGTCTTCAGAGGAAAAACGAGCTGAACAATTGGACAAAACTGTTGGCTGATGAGATACAAAAATCCAAAAGCATCAGTTGCCAAATAAGAGATGAAATTAGAGCCTGTTGGATGAATTTCCAGTCAGGATTAAAAGGCCTAATTCAGGAGAACTTCCCAAAGATGGCAAGTATGGCCTATTTATGATAAGACAGCGCTGCTGGTCATATAGGGAGAAAGGTCAATACTAATTGGTAGTATTGAGCCTAAGAAAAATAATTGCAATGTTCCCAGCGGACCTCTGAACCATTAAATGGTTATGACCTGAGATTTTGGTCAAAATTTAGAATGGGATTACTGAACCAAATGGTTGGTTAAATCTTAAGAGGATAAGATTTTGAACCATGATAACTGGTAGTTTTAAGTACCCAGGACCCAGTTAGGATGAAGGTAAAGGAAGGAACTCTGAGCCTATTTGTAGGTTTTAAGTCACATTTCAAAAAAAAAAAAAAATATATAAAATATTAAAATAATAATTTTATGGTCTATGCTTTGGACCTAAGAAGCGGTAAGAAATCCAGACAGCTGAATGGAGGAAATTTCACCCTCAATGAGATGAAATTATTGGCCGGGGTAGCCAAAAAGTATCAGGTATTGATTGATTAAGAGCAACTCGCTGATCTGTCAGAAGTCCAGCAAGAGGAGATGCTCAAATTATTGAAAAGTATTGGAGAAATTTCGCCCAAAAATGACCAAGATATGGGATACAAATGAAGTGAATTGCAAAGTCAATAATGGGGAAATCTGCTGATTAGGCCTAATTGAGACGATTCTACAATTTAGGGTCTCTCAATGAAATAGTATTATTGGCTGGGGCGGCTGAAAGCATCAACCTATTGGTTGATTGAGAGCAGCTTCAGATCTTCCAGAAGGACAGAAGGAGGTGGTGCTCGAATTATTTTCGAGTTATTGGGAAGTATTCACTCGGGATGACCATAATTTGGGAAGCGCACAAGGCGTAACTCACAAGGTTGATACTGGGGAAAATCTACCAATAAGAATGAGACCGATCTGAAGATCAAAAGCCACTGAAGCGGTAGTGGAAGATGAGATCAGTAAATTAGTAAAGCATGGGCTTCTAGTTCCGTCATCAAGTCCCTGGGCAAGCTTAATTCTGATCATAAAAAAAAGATGGATCAAATTGGGTAATGATTGACTATTGGAGGCTGAATAAAATTACAAAGAAGGATTTGTATCCCCTACTGAGGATTGATGATGCACTGGATCAATTAGGAGATGTGAAGTTTTTCTCCACGATGGACCTAATCTTGGGATACTGGAAGATTGACTTGCCAGTAGAAGACCAAGAAAAAGTGCAATTATCACCGCACAGGGGTTATACTAGCTGACTAGGATGCCCCAGGGTCTTTGTAATGTGCCCACGACATTTCAGAGGGCCATGGATGCGATATTGAGCGACCTGAAGTTGTCATGCATCCTAGTATATCTGGACGATATCAATGTGTTCAGTAGAACTTTTACTGATCACCTACATCACTTGAAAGAAGTTTTTAAGAGACTGTTCGCAGCTAACCTGAAGATTAAGCCATGGAAGTGCCACTTCTTCAAGAAGGAGCTGGAATACCTGGAATTTGTGATTAACACAAACGGATTGCAGTCACAACCCCAGAAGATAGCAGCTATTGAGTGCATGGCTGTGCCAAAGAGTGTCTGAGACATCCAAGTATTCCTTGGGATGGTCGGATACTACAGAAGATTTATTTGAAACTTCACCCAAATAGCCAAGCCTTTGTTTCATTTACTAAAGGATCCAAAAAAGGATTCATATGGCATGAAGAGGCCCAGGACTCTTTCGATGAGTTACGCCAGTATCTAGTCAATTTGCCAATTCTGAAATATCTGAATTTCAATCAGGAGTTTATCATTCAAACTAATGCTTTGTTGATGGCAATTGGTGCCATACTTATCCAAGTAGATGAACTTGGGGACAAACATCCGCTGGCATATGTGAGCCAGACACTCTCAGCCGCTGAGAGAAATAAATTGTGACTGAGAATTAATGTCTTGTGGTCATTTATGCCTGTAAGAAGCTTCAGGTGTATGTCCACGGAACGCACTTTAAGGTGGTGATGGACCACTCTTCGCTGCGTTGGCTGCACAATTTATGGGAACCTGAAGGATGACTGGCCTGATGGGCACTTAAGCTTCAGGCTTATGATTATGAGATAGTCCACCAAGTGGGGCTTCTTACCAGAATGCATATGGCGTATCGCGGTTGCCAATGGTCCAATTGGTATATCTGCAGGCGGATGAGCTATTCCAGAGAATGGTTGAAGGAAGAATTGAGGATGAGCCTCAAGAAATCCAATGTGCGCTTCAAAAAGTGATAGAAAACACTGAGATCATGGATGGACAAGTATTCAAGATGATAAATGGGAAATGATTATTATTTCTGAAACCATTGGAAAGAGAAGCAATAGTTCAAGCAGCTCATAAGGTTGTCGGACATGGAAGCCTGAGAAAAATACCCACCATATTTGCCAGTATTATTACTGGGAATTGATTAACTACGATGTTGCGGATCATCTGGCTTGTTGTGTTGAATGCCAACTGCATAAACCACATAAGAATACAACTGGATACTGACTGGTCTGACCTGGATTTGCATGGCACACGGTGTCCATTGACATGATGGGACCTTTGGCGATGAGCACAGATGAAGTCAAATATATCATAGTAGCTATCAACCATCTGATGAGATGGGTCGAAATGAAAGCCCTAACCAGAGTTGATGCTACCAGTACTGCGAGATTCATCCTGGATTGAGTAGTATACTGACATGGATGCCCAAAGGTCCTGCTGAGTGACAATTGGACAAAAATAATATCCCAAATGATCCTGAAATTTAATGAAATAATGGGGATCCAAGGAGGTGTGTCTGTGCCATACCAGCTGGAGACAAACGGACTGGTAGAATGGGTCAATGGGATGCTAGCCGTGATTCTGAGAAAGCTAGTCGTGTGGAGAACTTCCGCGTGGAGAACATACCTGAGTTTGGTGATGTTTGCCTACAACATTAGTCATCATATGGCGACGGGAAAGACGCCATTTGAATTACTATATGGGAGGAAGGCCACGTTGCCACCAATATTATATTTGATAGTAGAGCCTATGTTGGGGATGAGTACCAAACAATACTTAACTGACTGATGAGTATCCTGATTGATATGCAATCTCAAGCATTCAATACAACCTTGAAGAAAAGGATACGAGCAAAATCAATGAATGATAAGAACTGACTGGCATTAGAAGAATATCAGATAGGAGAAAGAGTCGCCTATTGCATTATGCATGGTTTTAGATGAAGAAACAAATTGGATGCATTATGGTCAGGTCTGTTTGAAGTAATCAACAAGATGGCGACAAATGCTTATTCCATCAAGAATTTCTTGGATGGAAGAGTAGTAAATTGAGTCCACGCTAAGTATCTAAAGCATTGGATCAAAGAAAAAAATAAAAGAGTTCCGATGGACCAATGAACCATTAAGATGGTCATGTCCTGATGATTAAGTCAAGTTTGAAAAAAGACCTCTAAACCAATCTAGATGGTTAAGTCCGATAAAAGGACCTCTGAACCATAGAAAACTGGTAGGTTTAAGTGCCCAGGATCCAGTTTAGGGGGAAAAGATGAACCTCTGAACCAAAATAAGGTCAAGTCCCATGAGAAAAAAAGAGAATAAAAAAATTGATAAAAGATATTGAGGAAAAAAACAGATTTTAAATGCATAGAAAAAAAGCCAATATTTTTTTAATTTTATTCTTATTGATTGTCCTCAGTATGGGGATGATGCCGCCTATGTCGCCTCTTGGGGGAGGGAGGATGGATCGCGATAGGAAGAAATAGCCCATCAAAATTACTATGTGATTGGACACTTGCAAGGGCAAGACCTACACGAAACCACATTCTTTGATTGGATGCTGTGCCCTGAGAAAACGCGACTAGGGGAAGGGAAATTGATATGACAGAAGAAGCCAATTGAAAACCCCAGTGCAGGGAGGAAAACAGCAATACAGGAAGAGGCAATTGGTGAATAACCCTGAGTAATCCTGATAAGGCACCAGCGCTGGAAGATTTGTCCTGAGTGCCTGCTGACGGGCCTCATCAAAAGCACCAGGCATGTGAGCTAGCAGCGAAGAAGGAATACTTGATGGGGGGTTGTTGAATCATGCCCCCAATTAATGCCATCACTAGAAGATAGCGATGAGAAGCTCCAGAGAAGAGGTAGTTATGTAAAGGGCGGATTACATCTTGTAAATGATGACTATGGGCTTTGTGGAAGCAGAAGCTGAACAACCAATGGAAGCCAGATGAGGCTGGAAGCTTCTTCGACCAACTTCAAAGAGCTTGGCCAGCAAAGCAGAGAGCATAAGTGGCAGTATCCCAATCCAGAAAATTGTTCAGATCAGAGGGATTCAGCGCTAATGTTAACGCCTCAGTGACTTGTGCCCAAAGTTCAGCATAGGGGAGCTCGAAATGTATGCTGTTCCCAATTGAAAGCTCAGAAATCAGCACAGCGTTTGTAGAATTGACCGAGTAGGAAAAGGAACTCAGGGAGCAAGTCCAACCCAGCCAAGAACTAATGATCTAAAGCAACTGGCATGACCTCTGGAGCATCGATGATGATGTTTGGAGCATCAGTGAAAGGAGCCAAATTCAGGAGGGTTTTGAAGTCTAACTCTGGGATTGACTGCAAGGGAAGAGTCAGCTGAGAGTTGTTCAAAACAATGGCACGCCTGGTTTTGGAAGGATTGGTTACCACTTCTGAAAATTTGATGGAAGGACTAGCCGCTTGTGCTAGACTAGGCGTATGAGTCCTGGAGGGACCATAGAAGAGGTTCCGTCAAGCATCCTGACTCATTTGCTGGAAGAGGCGGAGGTCCAAATCTGACAAGCTGTTAAGAAGCTGTTGGTAGCAGGATTCCGAGCTTGACATATGAGCAGGACTAGAGGGGGGATGTCAGACTTATATAGAAGTTGACATTATACACTATATAATCCATTAGGCTCCAATTTTGGGAAATAAATTTCAAAAATTAATAAAATAAGCTTTCTAAGGGAAGAGTTTTTAATGACTTACAGCCAAGAGGTTATGAGCGAAATAATGAGGGTGAATAGAAATAAGTATTCTTAATCAAGCCACAAAATGAACATCGATGGCAAGAGTCTCCTGTCTAGGATGATGAGAAAATCAGGAATTTAAGGACGCTGGACCAAGAATCCTGAATATGACTGCGGGTCATATACCCTGACGGGGGAAAACCAGATCCCAGGAATAATATCGTCATGAGTAAATTGATTAGCCCAGAATGACAAGAGGTTGTGGGGACCGCGCTCTGAGTAGTCAGTAGTGAGGAGGAAGAGGGGGAATGTCATGTGCCGAAGGTCGTCCTGAGCAGCATTGAGTATTGATGAGTGTACTCCACTTGAACCAATGAAGTATTCAACCAGGTGTTCAAAGCGGTGTTTCCATACCCAGTCCTTTTCTCGCTGGAGATCTAGGCAAGAGGGAGGATGTGTTGGGATTTTTGCCCATATTCCCAGTCTGCTAGGTTACCTGGTGTCGCTGGGGGAAAATTCCCTAAAGCAAAGTGAATCATAAATCGGTTGGCCCAAATTTTGGAGGAACTACGTTTGGGGGAGTTTGGGATATTCGCCTGTTTGTATCTGTCAGGGATCAATCCAAATGAATACCTAATATCTCATTAGCAGAGTGGCTGACGAAATAGGGGCATCTGATAGTGATTAACTATCAGGTGTACTGATTGGGATTAGTCAGATTTCATCACCTACTAATTGGGAATGAGTAGTGAGTTGTGAGGCGAGTGATGCCGCCTGCAACTAGTGAATTGATCGGTTATTGAAGTGACCTGCCATAATGGGTAAAAAGTCCCATTACCTAAGCAGGTCAAAAACTAACTATGGTTGGTTTGCTTGGATCGAGAGGAAAATGTTAGGGACACTTTTCTGACTCTTTTCATTTGAGGTCTCAAGGATGTCCAATGACAGAATCCTAGCCAGGATGGGGAAGACCATTGCTGCTGAGATGAGGAGGGGTGATTCAATGGCAACGGCTGCCATTTCATTCAGGAGGTGTCAACTGAGGGTTAGACAGCCAAATCCCCTATAAATTCCTAGGGTTCACTATAATAAAAAAGAAGCAAGTATTACTGCAAAAACAACTAGTACTATGAAAAACACCAATAGTTTTATTGTAGATTCGGTTATAGTTAGACTATCAGCATCCAGTGTGAAGTTCCATCTCAAGGATATTATTGCAGAAAGCAATAATTGGAAGACTCTCAGAGAGAAGAGTAGAGATCTGAGCGGGGTTCTAGAGATGAAGGGAACCACAACTAAGGGATCGCTACTGACTGTGTGTTGAGCTGAAAGAAACTGTCATCAGGAGAGCTTGACGAAGATTGGGTGGACAATATTACAGGTAACAAATCCCTATGAGTACGACTATCAAGTATTTAATCAGAAATACCAGACAAAGAGTTGGGCCTGATAATATTTCTAACTCAACTATGGATAATAGTCTCTAAACTATTATCAGATAAAAAATTCTTTACAACGCTAGGTGCATGAGGAAATCGAACCTGTGCAGTAAAAAGATCACTGGGTTGTTTACCAATAAGAACAAACTAGTAAATTTTTACAGATGCTAAGGTGGGTGTTCCAATATAATGGGCGGATAGTTGAAAAATCAAGAGTCCCCTTTTGGAGGCTGGCCTATTATGAAACACAAACTGAAGGATGGGAGAATCACTGTAAATAATAAACCCATCAGGAGCTCATGGAGGAGCTGGTTTGAAAAACGATGGATGGAAACCCAGTAAATTGGACCACCAGAGTGACGTCTGCAGGCAACCAAATACAGGTGATTGGGATGGGAGTGTTTTTATAAATGAGCGGCATCTTTTCCATGAGCACAGCATGTGTGTAAGGAGAGTGTCTATAACTCTCCTGTTCCCAGCGGTGTAGTGCTTGGTGCACAGGGCCAACGCAAGGGAACTAGCCGTTAGAACCAAAGCTACTAGATCCCAGCAGAGGGTGCTGGATAAATAATAACTAAAGCAAAGTAGTGCAATAAATAACCAGCCATTTGCGTGTGGTGCACAAGGAGAGAAGGGGTAAACGTCCCAGGTTGAATGGGCCAGGGAGAACCAACGGTGCACTAGGGGATAATCTCATTGTATTTAAAATGAAACGGTTAATGTAGCGCAAGACCTCCTCAAAGGGATCTGCGCTCAGGATCGTCTGAAATAACATTTAATAAAACAGTAAAAATGTGGAAGTTTATTGTGGAAAGTCGACCAACAAGGAATGTTGGTCACGAAAATTAAATTTATGCTTCGTCAGGGAAATTAGGGTCTGCCAAAGTGGGCCCAAGCACCAATTCACAAATAGGCAAACACTCCCATCCAAATTGGTTGAATACACTAAAACATACTTAAATTGAGTAATTGATTGAAGATGTATCTGTCCTGAACACATAATTTTGTAAACGGAATGGGTTTCAAATCCCCATTCCTCATCAAACAGATTGAGCTGTCCTAGTTAATTGAATAGACCGTCCATTTTAAAGCCTTGGCTGACGCAAGGGGCTGGGCGTTAGGCACCTCACAAGTACCAATCTGAGATTATTTGGCTTGTGACCTTCGTTGGTCTACTGTATACTTGAGATCAGGGAGGGCCTGAAGCTTCACCTTCTGGGCCTCATGACGCCCAGCCTTATCCTTTGGGTTAGTGCACACTATTATGTCATTTGACTATGACATTACCCTCTCCTCCTGATGGGGCTCAACCCCTCTCCAGGGGCTTGCGTTAGGGAATGTTCTTGTGGTCCAGGGCCAACTTCATTGCAGCAATGGTCGGTTTGGGTTAAGAGCCAGAGCCTGGGAGAAACGCTTATGGAAGGCTTCAATCAGATCATGGGCATGCACACAGTCGCACACTGGGACCCAACTGTTCTCTGCAGTGTCAAAATCCTTCCAAGATACCAGGTGCTCAAGTCTTCCATTTAACACGGCGGTAGGCTACTATTTCCTCCACTTCCCACTCTGGCTCCCCATCCAAGAGATAGGCCTCATGAGTCTCAGGTTGGTGGCCCTCAAACAATGTCAATTTGCTCTTATGAAAGGCAGAGAAGATCCAAAGTGAAGATGGAAGATCTAGTTGGTATAGGGCATGGCCCACCTTTCTAACAATGCGGTAAGGGCCAATCCTCTTTGGCCCCAGCTTCTTGCATGTTTGCTTGAAGGGATGTTATAAGCATCAAGCATCACGAGAGCCCATTCCTTAGATGCTTGACCCACTCGGTGTTTACCATCAGCTTTCTCCTTATAAACTTGCATTTCCACCTCCAAACTTGTGAAACCACCTGGTGACCTTCTTGATATTCTTTACAAAGTCCACCACGGCTTCAACCTTAGATCCACAGCTGGGCTCCATGTTAAAGGCGGGGTTAAAGCCATGGTTGGCGAAAAAAGGGAACAACTGATCAAAGATTGCAAAAGTGTTGTTGTAACTAAATTGGGCCATAGTAAGGTGAGAACCTAGTCTGAATGATCTGTGGTGGTGTAAAACCGCAGAAACTGTACCAATTATTGGTTCACTCGCTCGGTCTGTCCATATTATTGGGGTGATAGGCAGTTGAACGGCAGGGGCGATTATGAAGAGTCTACACAACTCTTCCCAAAAGATGGAGGTAAACTGGGGTCCCCATCACTGATAATTTCTTGGGGAACCCCATGGAGCGCAAACACATGAGTGACGAAGAGCCTAGCCATCTCAGCCGCGGTTATTGTCATTCTGCAAGGAATAAAGTGGGAGAACTTCATAAAATGGTCCACCACCACCATGATGGCATCATAACCATCAGAGGTAGGTAACTCCACAATGAAATCATCCGATAGGGAAGTCCAGGGCCCATCAGCCTTTTGGACAAATACCAAAAACCCCAGAAAAGGTTGATAATTGGGTTTCAATTGATTGCAGATCAGGCACTAATTTATAATACCGCCCCACCTGAACAGGCAAGCCCTTCCAATTGTAGATAAGTCATATTAACTCCAAGGCCTTTGCTTTCCCAGGATGACTAATGGTGATTCCATCATGATGGTCCCAGATGATTTCCAGGCGCAGTGGTCAGCAGGAACCCATAGGCGCCCCTGAAACCACACCATCTCATCCTTTACACATAAACCCCTGGATAAGTCCTCTAGATTCAAAGCACTCTTAGTACTATAGTATTTTCGGCTATTAGCAGCTGAGAAAGGACTACTTTTCTGAACATACTGTATTACTCCGAATTTTCCAGAGGTGCAAGTGATGGCGTGTTGGCCATGGGAGCAGGAAGTTGTGATAAAATCTTACTTGGCAGAATCGTCAACTGAGTATTATGAACCTCTACCTCCTTGGGATCAGGAGCTAAAGCTGGTTGCGGCTTAAAGCATCCGCCAAACCATTCTCCTGGCCCTTGGTAAACTCATAGGAAAATGTAAATAGGGCAAGGGTTTCATTCCACCGGTTCTGCCATGGGGTTAGGACAAGAGGGGCGCCGTAAAACAGCAAGGCAGGGTTATCTGTACGTACATGGAAAGGTTGAAAGAGACATGTAAATGGTGACGCCAATAATCAGCACTTCCACCACCGCTAGTAATTCTTTGTCATAAACGGTGTAATTTAACTTAGGCAGAGGCATTTTTCTAGAAAAATATCCCACCAGATGCTTTATCCCAGCTTCGCCTACTTGTAACAAGGCAGCTGCTATAGCGAAGTTGGAGGCATCTTTAAACACAATGAACTATTTTAAAGGGTCGACATGATGAAGGACTGATGTAGACAACAGAGTACACTTCACTTCTCGGAAAGCATCCTCCAAATCAGGGGGACCACAGAAGCGCCTTTGCACCGCTAGCCTTATATAAGGGTGCTGCCACCTCAGAAAGATTGGGCGTGAACTTTTTGAGGAACATACACGTCCCCAAAACCTCCTCAATTCCTTGACTGAGGTGGTGTTGGGCCACTCACGAATAGCTTTCTCCTTGTATGTAACTATAATGTGTCCTTGGTCAAACATGGCGTTGCCTAGAAAAGTGACCTGGGAAATGAAAAATTCACACAAGCTAATCTTCAGCGTAAGGCTGGCTGGCTTCAACCTCTCCACCAAATGCCAAAAGTGTACTGCATGAGACTCATGATCAGAGGAAAACGCCAGGATATCATCCATGTAGGCAATCGCACATACCCCTAACAAGTCCCCAACGCTGCATCAATGCGGCGTTGAAAGATAGCAGGGGCATTCTTAAGCCCAAAGGGCATGACCCAAAACTGGAAGATCCTTTTTCTGGTATGGAATGTAATTACCCACTCTTGCCCTTTTTTAATCTGAATCTGATTGAACGCATTGAGGCAATCCAGCTTGGAAAAAACCTTAGCCTTTTCCACATAGCGCGCAATCTGAGAATACAAAGGGATGGGATGTAGATCTGGTACAGTGAAATTGTTGAGGTTCCCATAGTCAACACATGGGCCTAGAGTACCATCAGCCTTCTCAACAAAGAGAAGTGGGAACATACAGGGGAGGTACGCTGAAAAATCGCACCTTTGGCTAACAGCTCCTTCACCTACACATTCAACACCTCTTCCTCCCTGTCAGTCACTGGGTAAATGGGAGAAGAAATACGCACTATTTCCACAAAGAGCTTGAACTCACAATCAAACTCTGAGTGATCAGGTAGTGCGTTTGCAGAAATGGCATCAAAAGAAGATTCCAAACCCTCCAAACAAGAAGGTAGGGAAACCTCCACGGTGGGCTTCAGGATAGAAGCAAGGCTAAGAGTGTTAATATGGGGCCAGTAGGGAAATTCGCCATGGGAGTTATACTAAAACAAAGGAACGTCTAATTGCGACTATTCTTTAATGTTAGGAAAGGATATTCTCTATCAGGTTGGTTTTAACGTTAAACTTCCGCCACCACTCCACACCCAAAATTATAGGGTACAAGAGGTTTTTGATAGCTTGGAAGTGATCAGACAAGTAGTACTTGCCAACTTGATAGTCCACTGTCCCAATGAGCTTCAGAGTGGGAATACCTTGGGACGCCCCTCCTCTACCCATAACACCTGGAAAGTAGCTCAGCCCAAGATAGTCGACTAGTCTCTGGTCCATAAAGTTTTCAGTGGCGCCATTTTCTACCAGAATAGTGGTGCTGAGTTTCCCTAAAGGGGAGGAAATGATAGCAGTCAGTAGAAAATACTCAGAATGGTCTTATTTATAGCAGGCAGCGCCAGAAAATCACCAACAAACTCGTCATCTGACATGAACATGTCACCCTGGTATGTTTTAGAATCAATGAATGGAGAGGTTTATCTGAAAACTTTTACTACTGAGGCCACATATACAACCATAACTTCAGCAGGGTCATAAACATTGCTGTATTGTAAGCGCAGTTATTTTCCAACTTCCTGAGAGATGCAATTCATGGAAGAGGTCAAACGGGGATTATCTGGGGTGATTTGATACACAGGAATAGGTTCCATATCTGAGCCATGAGAGTGTAAATATGATTCAGAGGTATACATAGTGTTTTCGTTATAAAAACACGTTTTAAGACGCGAATAACCCTATTCCCATAAGAGCTATGGAATGCCTGACGTTATCCAAGGCCAACACCTCCAGGCCCATCTGCGCCAATTGTGCCAGCATCGTCTGAATGCGCTGTCAAAGTAAAACCAGTTTATTTAAATTGGATTAAGTGATTTTGATGGAAAGTTGGTAAATCCTGACTTTCAGACCTAGAAGCGTCCATATCCACCAGGTATGGGCATGAAGGGTGGGTACTTTTCAGTTGGAGGCAGCATAATAAAGGTGAGATGCTCCATCCTTTGGGAAAAAGATGAAACAGCATTGAGACTGACCACAACCAAAGCCCATAGCCAGCGCCCACCGTTTATGCTTTGGAAAAGTCCCACATGGAAAAAGTTCATGCACATAAGATAAAGAGGTTGGTTATCTAATGTAAGGAGAGTGTCTATAACTCTCCTGTTCCCAGTGTGGTAGTGCTTGGTGCACAGGGTCAAGACAAGGGAACTAGCCATTAGAACCAAAGCTACTAGAGCCCAGCAGAGGGTGCTAAAGGAATAATAACTAAAGCAAAGGAGTGCAATAAATGGCTAACCAAACATGATGTGATGCACAAGGAGAGAAGGGATAAAAATCCCAGGTTGAATGGGCCAGGAGAACCAACGGTGCACTAGGGGATATTCTCATTGTATTTAAAGTGGAATGGTTAATGTAGCATGAGACCTCCTCAAAGGGATCTGCACACAGGATTACCAAAATAACATTTAATAAAACGGTTTAATAGGGAAGCTTATTGTTTAAGTCAACCAATAAGGAATGTTGGTCACGAAAATTAAATTTAAGCTTCATCAGGGTAATTCAGGGTCTGCAGAAGCGGTCCCAAGCACCAATTCACCAATAGGCAAACACTCCCATCTAAATTGGAAGAATACACTGAAACAAACTTCACTCGAGTAATTGATTGAAGTTTTATCTGCCCAAACGCATAATTTTAAAAAATAGAATGGGTTTCAAAGCCCCATTCCTCATCAACCAGATTGAGCTGTCCTAGTAAATTGAATAGACCGTCCATTTTAACGCCTGGGCTAACTTAAGGATCTGGGCGCTAGAGACCTCACTAGTACTAACCTGGGCATATTTGGCTTGTACCCAGCGTCGTCTACTGTGTGCTTAATGTAAGGCTGGGCCTGAAGCTTCACCTTCTGGGCCTCCTGCTGCCCAGCCTTATCTTTGGGGTTGGTGCCCACTATCATGTCAAATAACCATGACAATGTGCTACACTAGTGAAGCACAGGTCAAAATGCCCCATTGAAGAGGAAAATATTAGTAGATATGATGAGATTGTACAACGCATGGGAAATCTTGATGATGGCGGCACTCATGTAGGGGAAGAAGTTCCCATACTCAACTTAAAAGAGGAAAAGCGCAGGTTGCTCTTGGAGAGAACCATGAAGCTTCTTTAAACTTCCTAGGAGTATGAAAAGTGCTGGAACTAGGTCCTGAGGGGGGACAAAGTGACTGGTGGGATTAAGGGGGCTAGAAGAGACATCATGGATTCACTTTGCCATATTTAGAAAACTAAGGAGGCGGCGCACCACCAGCTCATTCAGGGGCAGCAGGCACCAACTTAATATAATCTTAATAAGATTTATTGGAAAGGCTTAGTTTGCTGTATATAAATAAATTACTTTGAGTCTAAATAGTTCTAAGTAATTAAAGTAAAAAAAAGTTAAACAAAACACTTTATTTATTAGACGTGGTAAAGGGCTAATATTAAGCATATAACCTTATTAAATAACTATTTATTTCACTTTTGAGAATGACACAATGACCTCAAAATAGCAAACTTTTCTGTTTCTAAAAACTTTTGTTAAAATAACAGTTTTTTTGACATTAAATATAACCTTTCTGCATACTTGAATCCATGAATATACTATACAACTTTTATTAAATATCTGCTTCCACTATGAAGCACCTTTTTTTTACAAATACACACCACATCATTATTTTGATTATATTATGAAAAAGGTTACCAGATTTGGATTTATGCTTATATACTCTATATCACTTTTAATAGCTATATACTCTTTTGAAAAATAATTTCCTGGCATCTCAACGAAAAAGTTCACCATTGAATTAGGTGAGTTGGTTTTTTATTGGTAAATAGACTTATTTAATCCTAAATTTCACTTTAAATGTTAGGAAACACGTGAAATGGTATATATTTCATATTGGATATAAAAGCATTCAAAATAGAAACTTTAGGCAAAAAGCTACCGCCGCTCTAATAAAGTGAAATGAGAGTGGAAGAGTGAACTAATTTTAAAAGATATTTTTTGAGGTTAGTTGCTTAGACATGCTTATTATTCCTTGAATTTCTTCTTTTAGAATACCAAAGAAGCAGTAAAAAAGATAGAGCCAAAATCAACAATGGTACCAAAGTGCATGTCCATTCTATTAATATTGATAAAAATTTATCAGGAGTTGAAACTTTGTGTTTAACTCAAGTGAAAAAAAGATTGATAACTGTTTTTATTGACTTAAAATAAATATTACATAAATACTTACAATGTGCAGGCTTTTGTATTACTTTAAGGGAACTGGTGATGGCTTATTCCTTTATTTGAGGTACGCTGACTAGGGGATGGACAGTACCAAATCACAACACCATAAAAATGAACAAAATAAAACAAAACTACTAACCAAGTGGGAAGTGGAAACCGCTAACCCACCATGGCAGAGGGTGAGGAGGGGTCGGGGGTTGATCCTCAGAAAGACCCTCCCTGATCATGTGATGTTGGTTACAGTACCAGATCAGAGCAGAAAGCCAGGGCATTGGGGCATCCGCATAGTGGGGGTGGAGGTCTGTGAAGTAAGAGTTTTCCACTTCCTCATCAAGATGATGATGGGAAAGTGATTCAACAAAAGCTGCGAGGAGGATTTCAGCTTCTTTGTGGGCTTTGGAAGTTGGGCAAAAAGGGAGACACTGTGGCAGGTGATTTTGGATGTGGGGTTGAATGAAGCAAGCGTTGTGACATTCATAACAGCAACTTCAGCATCATCAAATAGTTTCAAGATGTCACTGCAGACAGATTCAGGGAAGTCGGGGGAAGAATAGGGTGGGCAGGCCATGTTGGAACTGAGCTACTGACTAAGCCACCGCTGAGCATAGTTTTGGGCACTGAGGAGAGGCCACCGCAGCTAAGGCGAGCTGGTGGTCACTTTGGAAGGGGGCTGTATTGGGCAGAAGAGCGAAATGGCGAGGGGTAGGGGTTTCATCAAAGTCAGGAAGGAAAAATTCCTCCCAACCATAATCGAATTGGCAGAGAGGTTGACCTGTATGCTTACTAATGAGGACATTACCTGATTCGTCAACCTCAGCCAATAGATCCCATGGATTTTGGTTTACAGGAATAGTGGCGTTAGAATTTGGGTGGGTGGGATTAGGCGAATGGGCGGCAGCTTTGGTGCTAATGGTGGTCCAAGCTTTGCTCTGATTAACTGGGGTGGATTTAGGTGGGAAGTGAGGCTGGAGTTTTAGGGGGGCTGATTTTCCACGCAGGCCCACTGAACGAGATTGGAGGGCAGGAGGAGGCAGCAAAGCGCCCCATACTGAACCCCCAGAGGGGGGCTCAGAAGCTGCAGCAGCAGAAGTGGCCTGAGGGCACACTTTTCTTGAATGGTCGAGGCCAAAGCAGAGGGAACAAATCTGCCTACCATTATCAACCTGAGCCCACAAGAAATGATCAGGTGCTGCAGCCACACTAGCGCGGGGTGGGATCTGTTGGGCTATGGTAGGGTGGTGTGGTATGATAGTGGCTGTTGCACGAGGAGCAGCAAGTTGCTCTGCACCAGATGGAATGTCAAAGATGAGGTTGGGCTGAGTGCCATAAGCCATAAGCCCCATGACCAACTGGTCATACAAAATCTAGGGTGGGAGGTGGGATGGGAGAATTTCAAAGGATACCACCATGGTGGTGTCTGAAGGGAGGCGAGTACGGGTTGTGGGAATGGGGGTAATTTTATAAATTAGAGGATTTTGCGCTGCCACTTCAGCGTCCTCCTCAGAGATCTGGTGATGGCTTAGTAAGATTAAAAAAGCATTGAAATAAACAGCACAATTATTATAATTAAGCTTTGAGAATCAATCATCCAAATTTGGGCATCAAATGTTTTATTCAGCCTTAAAACCTTGTAATTTTTTATGCATTGATATTCCATTTGTATGTGTCATAACCAATAAGTTTATTTTTGAGTGAAAAATTTCAAGGGGAAGTAAATAAGGCCAATGGGGACATGTTGTCCGCCATACCTGAACTCCTATAAAACTTGAATTGTCAGATTTTGGGGCAGTAGATGCTCGCTTGGTGCTTAATTCCGCCAATTTCAACATTGGGGGTTGATACCACAACTTTAATAAATAAAACTTTGTAAAACTTAATAAAATATGAAGTTTTAAGGGTTTTAATGGCGCTGCTTGGAGGTAATAGAGTTCCAGCCCTCTTGATCTTTGACCAAAAAGTATTTTTACTATTTTGAGGGTCAGAGGAAATTTGAGGATAGTTTCAGAATAGCTTTGACGCCTTCCAAATTAGGTAATATATGTTTCAATCTTATCCAATCTTTGGGGAAAGTGGATTTATTTTGGTAAAACTGACGTTGTGGTTTTGGGGAAGAATATACTCATGCAGGAGGTTTTGATGTACCACAAACAATCACCATTAAAGAAATTATTCTCACCTTGGGGACCTCCACCACACCTATAAAAGGGGTGGCCCCTGCGCAGGTGCTGTGAAGGACTTGGTGATGATTGGGGAGTACCTTCCACTTGTTTTCCTGAAGTCTTTTGTGATTGGTGAAATCTGATGTCTGATTTTTCAGAAAGTGCAAGTGCGGGTTTCAAACTGGTGTTACCCCAGTTAATGGGGTTCCACAGAGAATTATCCAGGGTCTTGGCCAATATTTTCAACATTATCATTTAAATTACTTTTAAGGGCATCAGAGATTCGCAAAGGGATGTCGTTTCCCCCTTTTTGGCTGAATTTGGCCTACCACTTTCTTATTTTTCAGTGGTGAGGTCAAATGTCCGACATAAATCAACGCTGGGCTACAGCACGCAGACCCAGCTTAACCTTAAGATATCTCATGATGAGGCTTATGGTATTTGTTGCAATTGAAACTGCAACAGGTCAAGATATGAACAGGTATGATCGACAGCAAATAAATATGGATGTATAAGTACATTATTCCTCAATATAAACTTAAAGTTAGTACTAATTAAGTCTATAATAAATAAATCCTCCAAATCCGCTTTAGTCTTTTTTTTATTTTAAGAGTTGGGGATCTGACATAATGAAACAATCTTTCCTTCAGGCTGAGGTTGATACCAAGATTTTCATAGCAACGTTTATCCATATTCTAATACCTAACCTTTCCAATCTATACCCTGATCTTTAGTGGAGCGTCCTTTAATGCAGCTATTGATTCTTCCAGAATTTCCTACTTATGTTTTGCTAATAAGCTGTGGATAACGCGTCTGAAACTCGACAGTCATCTGCCCAACGTAAGGCACATCTTTGTGGTGGTCTGTTCAACATTGGGCACATCTTATCAATTGTTTGTTCATCATTGGGCACATCCAAAGGGTTTTAATTGACAGAAATACTTGTAACATTTTTGCGGAATCATTTTGGTAATCTATGGCTGATGGGATCATAACTGATTTGGGGAAATGCGCATCAAGTTGACAAGCGGATAAAATCAGCTGGAAGTAGGAATCATATAGTTGATTAATAAAAAACTTAAATTTAGGCAGGAGTAAATGCTAGTAAAATATCTGATGCCAGATCAATGAGAACTGACCTTAAGAGGGTCATAAATAATTGGGCTGAGTGTAGCTGATAGGTCTATAGACAAATAAGGGTATTAGGCAACAGGTATATTTGGTAACAATTTGGCTGAACTATTTTAAATTTTTACATTTATTGAGGGGAAGGCTGACCATGGGATGGACACTTCCGAATATGACTCAGGAAAGCCAAACTTAGTACCAGGGGAGGCACCCCAGAGAAGCGATGCTATCTTTTGTTGCCAGCGGGAACGCCACTTATGGGGAGGGGAGGGAACGTGTGACGGGGCCGTAGCCACTATTGAGCATGTGTGGAGGAAGGGATCTGATTTGATGAACCAGACTGGGAACCAGGAGGAGACCAGCTGTCAGCGACGCGGTGGGAGGTATCCAAACATCCATGCTTGAAAGTGGTCCACCAAATGAGACCAGAATCTGTGGACAGTTTCTGGGAGGGTGGGGGTAGAGCCTGCGATGGCATCTAAGACGATCGTGTGGATGGTCCACATGGTGATTGCAACCACCAGAGCATGGAGGGAGGGTGGAAGGGAGGAGGCCATTGATAGAGCAAACATATCTCTTGACAGACTGAAGGGATGTGTTTGATCCTGGCCCAGCAGACGTTGAACTTCGCGCCATATCACTTTAGAGGTGGGGCACTTCTCCAGGCGGTGGGACAGCGTTCCATACTGGCCACACACAACACAGGATGAGTGTAAAGCGTTAGAGCGCTCAGCTGTACAGTACACCCGCCTCAGAAACGCTACACATGGGAGTGGACTTGAGGCTGCAACAGAGGATGGTGTGCGTATTTCCAGATAGTTTTTTGGGTCTCAATGGAATAAGGGATGTCCATCATGTCCAGGTAGTCCACCCTGGATAGGACATGGGGCCGAATGGGGATCACGCCATCATGGATGGGTAGCCCCTGTACCTCTTGTGTGAACTGAGGAGAGGGGCGGCCTCTTCGGGTTGTATGTCCGCTAATATGAATTCTCCACTCTGCGCTTCGCATGGAGAGTAGGATTCATTTGTAGTGGGTTTTAGTCCCGTGAGGACCTGTGGCCAATGTGTGTGATGCGAGGTATTTTATCAGGGAGTGGGGCTTTGATGGATTGTTGAGGCCCAAGGCTCAGGAGAAGTTGGATCAGGCCGCGCGGGACCAGTGTTGGGATGGGAGTGTAGGAGCGGTGACAGCCGCGATCCAGGTGCCCAGGATCTTGGCAGCATGGGCTTTGAAGTCTAGCAGGCCCATGCCACCTTGATGATGAGGGCCAAACATGACCTCTAGCCGTACTGGTGGAGGGCGGCCTGACCAAAACCATCCTTGCAGCAAGGCATACAGGGATTTGAAGAAGCTTGGGGAGAAGGGGATGGCGTGGACTCCAAACCAGACTTTGGATAGGAGCATAGAGTTGGCTAGAACAACCCTGCCAGTGAGGGTAAAGGTGGGCTCCAAGAGAGGCGATTCGCTTCATCACGTTGTCCAGTATACGGCACTCCATTACTGCTGACGCATATCCGCCTGCCTCCATCCACAAGCCCAGATGGCGCACCGGTCCTATGGTAGGACGTGGCACAAAGGGGAGCACCAGTGAAGCGGTGTGTGTTGAGTTAGTAAGGCGTGGACGTGGGCGAGCAGATGGGCCGGGTTGGGAACTAATTGCTGGGGCCCAGCAGTTCTGAAACCGACCAAGGAGTATGATTTCGGTTTTGGAGGCGTTCAGTGCCACGTTGCTTACCCGGGAATATTCCTGGATGAGGGCTTCAAGCGCGCATGCATCTTTATTATTAGTCACCCCCACCACGCAGTCATCTGCAAATGCCATCATCTTGACTGGGGTTTGGCCTGGCACATGGACCCCAGTGAGTTGGGCATTCACATTTCGCAGTAGTGGGTCAAGGCTGAAGTTGTATAAGAGTGGGCTGAGGGGGTCCCCTTGTTGCAAGCCCCTTTGAGGGCGGACTATTTCCGTTAGGAAGCCTGGGCCATGCACTGCCATTGTTGCAGATTCCGTGAGCAGCATCACCCAGTTGATGAAGCGGGGGGGTAGGCGGAATTGATGGAGGCAGGCCCTTAGGTATTCCCAGTTTACTCTATCATAGGCCTTTTGTTGGTCCAAGAATACCAGTGCCCCAGAGTCTGTGGACTGACATGCATTAGCCACGGAGTGTACGTTATCAAATTGACCTTCTGGGGATGAAACTGAATTGTTCTGGGGAGATGGTGGCAGATGCTACAGTCCCTAAACGGTTAGCCATTATTTTTGTTAAAATTTTGGTGTCAGTGTTTGTTGGAGAAATGGGGCGCCAGTTGGCTAAGTTAAGCTTATCCCCTTTCTTGTAGATTGTGACAGTAAAGGCCTCATGTCCTCCTGGTAGGAGGCGCGTTTCCAACAGGCTTTGGTTAAGTGAGGCGAGCAGCAATGGGGATATATATTTGAAATATTTTTTGTAGAACTCATATGGAATGCCATCTGGGCCTGGGCATTTTCAGTATGGCGCACCGCTAATGGCTGTCCATAATTCATTTGGAGTAATTAAATTCATTATTTCTGGGTATCAGAAAATGGTGCAGATTTGAGCTCAGTTGAGAAATTCTGTCACTTCGGCTGGCTGAATTGGTTTGGCTCGGTATAACTCAGAGTAATATTTTTGCATTTTGATTGCCACTTCAGCCGGTGTCTACAATGGAATTATCCAATCTTCGCACCTGTGTGCAGGCCACACTCTGGCATGGTGCGAAAATTTTTTTAAAGAAATATGTGGTACACTTGTCACCTTTTGTGATGCGTGTGGCCCTGTGTCTGAACACAAACCTGATGTTTGTGTTGCCTTTTGAGTGCGTTGAGGTGGGCGGCTGCCTCCGCCCACTTCTGGCCCCATGCAGTGCTGTATCCTGTAGCTGGAATGTTGGACTCCAAGTGTGCCAATTCCGCCAGAGCGCGCGAGATAACTGCTGATTGGCTCATGAGCATCTGGAGGAGAGATGGCGAGAGTGGCAGATGGTGTCCTCTTTGAAAGTTGCCCATGTGGAAATGGGGTCTGCGCAAAACAGTGCAACAAATAATTTTGCCAAAGTTGCCTCTTCTACCCATGTGGAAAATCCTGGTGACACGATCTCGGGGGCGGATTTTGCAACAATGTGGGGCCTTAGCAACTGTGACAGGTAGGTGGTAGGTTATCAAGACCAGTCAGTGGTCGGAGAATTCCATTTTCGTTGTTTTGAAGTGGGAGATGTGGGGTTGGAATTTTGCCGGCATTAAAATAAGGTTGATGTGGGTCATGGACCTTAATTTGCCGTTGTGGACATGGGGACGCGTCATGTTTTTGAGCAGTGGAGCTTGCCATGGCAGCGCATCCATTAACCCAAGGGTGGCCTTTAGAACGCGTAGTTCTATATGACCCTGTGGGGCGTGGGGTGAGGGAGGCCACAGGTCTGTTGGTGAGGTTAGCCAACAGTTCATGTCACTAATTAGGAAAGAATTAGGGGGTAGCAGGAGGGATTTGACTGATGAGAAAAATTCCCAACGCTCGTGTGCACTGTTTAGGGCATAGATGTTGACAATTGCGTGCACTACATCAGCCCACAAGAAGGTGATGGTGAACGCTCGGCAAATTTTAGGAATGTTTCTGAGGATGGAATTTGAAAGAATTATTTTTCCGAATTAGCACCCCACAGTGCTTCAACCAAAAGGATAGGGATGGGAGGATCATTGTTTTCCAAGCTTCCTCAGAACCTCGTGGACAGTGGGACTCCTGGATGGCCAGGATATCCACGGGTAAATTGTGTTGTAAAAAACCCAGTTTCCTAGCCTGGGATGGGGAGGCCTTGAGTCCAGCGATATTCAACGTCCCCAGAGTGAAGGTTTCCCCCATTGCACCTTAGGTGTTAGGGGGTGGGCCCCTGGGCCTGCCAGCCTCTTCTAGGTCCCCACGGGCTTTCACAGCAGCGTGGGTGTTAGCAGCAACGCTATCAGAGTTTTTGTTGATTTTTATGGAAAGAGTCGCGTTGGCTTTGGCTTCACTTTTTATTTTCCCAACGTCGGATGAAGTTTTTGTGGTGTGGATGAGTTCGGTGCACCGTCAAGTGGGTCAAAAAAATTTTTCAGTTGGGATAGGTCCCAAGTCGGTTTCAAACAGAGCTTGGGTGCAACAATTGAGTGAGATCAAATCTTCCATCAGATCCTCAGATTGAGTGGCCCACTCAGCATGGGCTTCCCAATCTGATTGGATGATGGATTCCCAAGTTGCTTCCGCCGCAAAGGTCTCCATGTCCTCCTGGTGTTGTGAGTGTGGGATAGTGGTGGTGGCCTTGGCCGCTTCCTTGGACGCAGCCCTATGGGCCTGCTTGGCCTTCTTCCGCTCCTGCGGGGAGATAGGCTTTACCAATAGGTAGCAGCCTTGTGCTCCCCACAGGAAAGCCTTCTTGGTGCTTGCGGTTGGTTTGTAGTGCGCCTCTCCGTTGGCCATGGCCGCTGAGGTATGCTCTTGGAATGTGACGCCCTCCTTGATGGGGCATGTGTGCGCCTTATGGCTGAATGCATCACAGTGGGTGCAGATGGGGGGCGCGCTGTCCACAGTCACCCAGAATGGGTTGGTGGTATGCCCTGCGATATCAATAAAAGTGGAGTTCGGGATCTGGGTTAGGTCCTTCGTGATCTCCTCAGTTGGGGTCAGAACTGTGATGGCTTTGCTGGTGCACAGGTGTGGCATCAGTGTGAAGCGTTGCATTTCCAAAGATTGTATTTCGCCATATATGAAGAGACCATCTTTCAGGTGTTGTTCCAAAATGTCACGTTTTACCATAGTAGGCAAAAAGTCAAACGTGAGAAAAATTTGGTTTGATTTTGTCCATCTGGTGCATTTGGTTTCGATGACCCATTGCCCTTCAGGGAGGTCGACCACTATGCGCACCACTGCAGCCTCGTCTGCTGCTTTTTTGCTTTCAAAACATAGGTCCAGCCAACCACATGACATGGAGTGAGGTGCAATGTACACCGCAGTCGGGAAAACTTTGTGTACATCTTCACAAAATTTTTCTCATAAGGCCATTTTTTGGATGTCCAGATACACGTGGACTCTGAATTCCATTGACAAAAGTGGCTGGGAGTGTGGCGTGTTGATGTACTGGTTGCATCGTGCTTGCCATGCGAGTATCTCTGGGGAAATTGTGACCGCCAGTTTTTTAAGATTTTTGTCTATTCCACCAGATTCTCTGGGGCGTTTTCAAACGTTGGAGGCCGCGGGCCTTCCACCTGCTCCTCTTACCTTGCTTTCCCAACTGCTCACTGACATGGGCGCAGACTAATCTCCTCTGTGAGATTATCAAACTAGATTCAGTCTTGAATTGAATAGGTTGCAAAAGTGATTGCAATGAGAAAGAAAAGTTTTTAATTTGGCTGAACTATTGATAGTCCTTTAACGATGGGAATGTAGATGTTTTGGGGAATAATGCATTCATTTGACTAACAGATAGGGATTAATTTCCAGAATTCAGGATTGTATACTGAATTAATAAAATACTTGAATTTGGGTGGGAGAAAAGGCTAGCAGGCAATTTGATGGCAGATTAATGGGGTCAATCTGTTGAGAAACACAGATAATTAAGACAAGGATGAAGTTAAGGTCTATAGGTGTTAAGGGTATTATGGCCAAAGTTGATATCCTATGGTTGGTCAAAATTTAAATAGCAGCTTTCCCCCACTTGAAAAAAATAAGGATTAAAAAATTGTCTATGGCTGGTGAAGGGTTATCAAATAATGAGTTTGGCATCTCATCTCCCTGCTGAAACTACTTTAGGAAGTTAGCGCATACTCTATTGATGAGACGCCCTGTGGAGGGATCCTTGATCATATTTACATTGGTTGAAGTCTCCTCTGCATTTTTATATGTCCCCTTCCAGATGTGTTCAATATTATTTGTTTTTCAAAACCCATGGCTAACATAATAGAGTAATCGCTCCCCTATACTGTAGCGTGGCAGAGGATAAAAAACTGGTTATCATGCTCTCTACATTCATCCTCTGGGAACTTTTGGTAGCCTTTTTCAACACTTAAATTTAGGAAAAAGAATCGGAAAGTATATCTTGAATTTTATAGGGATTTTTCTAATCAGATTCCTGATGCCTATGAGGATCAGTATTATCATTGTAACGCACCAATTTCCTAATGTTGAATGGAGTAGCAATATCTGCTTTTCTTATTTCTTTCCATAGTACACACTTGTCCCTCTGTATATTTTGGGTGATTATTCAGATATCTTTTTTGCTAATAGATACGTTACCCTTGCTGGGTAACCCTAAACTGATGGGCTCATTTTCCTCAGGTCCTTCTTACAGTTAAGGTTATTCTGGCAGCAAATCTTATGGAGATGCAATAAGATCAGAAAAAATGAATAACCAGCCTCCTCTAGGGCTGTGTATGCAGAGTAATATTTTTTTACCTCTCATCTCTATTATCTTTATAGAAGATACATTCGCTAGTTTCATTGGCGTACTTAGCAACTTACTTGAGATCCTTTCTGTAGGATTGTGGCTGGTATCTCCATTCCCCTCTACAGCTCTCCTCGTTTACTTGGATCCTCGCTCCTCTGATCATTGCACCACACTATTTACCCATGGCATCCTTGATGTTTTAAATAGTATGGGAATGACTAAGAGCCTCTTCATATAAGCCTCACAATTCTTCTAGAATATTTCTCATGTTGTCTTCTCCTCAGAAGGTGGTAGCAGTAAAGAACCCCTGATTAGAGCACCAAATATCACATTCATGTCTGAAAAAATGCAAAATATGCACAGGTATAGATAGAGCTTAAACAAGTATAACTGTATGTAGACAGTATACCTTCAAAAATGAACATAAAGTTTGGAAGAATTCAGCCTATATTAAAATAAAACCTTTATTTGTTGTAGTCTTATTGGTGTACTTCCAGTATGTGGGATCCAGTGTAATGGAAGACAGTAGCCTTTTGGCAGAGTTAAGTGCAAGGATTATGATGCCACATTCGTCCCTTTATGATACCAGGTTTTTTAATATATACCTCAGTCTCTAGTTACCCTACCTTTACTGCGGTTCCCAGATAATCTATTTTTTGTACTTATGGTTTGCTAATAATCAGTCTATAAATGCGTATGAAACTTGACAGTCATCTGTCCAAAGTCGAGCAAAACTTATTGAATTTATGCTCCAAAACCAGGCTCATCTTGGTATTTGTCTGTCCAACATTGGAGACATCCTAAGGGCTTTGATTGAAAGAGATATTTGTGACATATTTTTCAAAATCAATTTAGAATTTTTGACTGATTGGAATGAAAAAGGTTTGTGAATTGCACATCTAGTCAACAAGTGACAAGGATTGATCTGTTAAAAAGTTAAGATCATTTTGCAAAAAGCACAAATTTGGGCAGGAAAAGATTCTAGTGAAATTCTGATGATGATTAATTAAAAGCGATCTTCTGAGGTATATAGCTAATTTAGATTAGGGTGAAGGTGAGTTCTAGAGGACAATAAAGTATTTATTGATAGGGATATTTGAGAACAATTTAGCTGAATTATAATGTAAACCTAGAATAATAGGAATGGAACTGGTTTGGGGAACTCAGAATTCAGTTAATGAGTTGATAGGTATCAATCTGCTAGAAATCAGGATCATATAGTGAAAAATGCTTGAATTTGATTAGGAGAAAATTCTAGCAAAAAATCTTATGGTGGAAGATGTGTAAAATCTGCCAAGATTCACAGATAATTGAGGTGAGGGTAAAGGTAAGGTTTATAAGGCGTTAGAGGAATTAAGGCTAAAGTCAATATTCTATGCTTGGTCAAAACACAAATAGCAATAGGGCTATATCAAAATCATTTATGAACACCATATATATTATTGATTAGTATGGTTCATTATATTTGATCTTTAAACGTGGCTTTGATTCATTACTAAAGCTAACATTACTAAAAAGGAAATATGAGATTGTGATGAAATATCAAGTTCATGCTTACTTGTGTTATGGAATTAACATCAATAGTAGTCTCTTGTTATTTTCCAAAAATTGATTAGAGCCTCAACAAAATGATCAGGATCTATCACCTCAACTTCCTTATAGTAGTGGCTGTCTGGAACTCTCTCTGTTGGTCATATTTTTTTGTAGAATTAAACTATGTATATTTTAATTAACTTAACATATATTAACTTTTGCTGGCTTAGTCTTTTTCCTCCTAATGGAGATAATCCATTTTATATCTAATAGCCATAAAGTTTTTGCCATCAATTATAATGATTTTCATTATACCTGTGATATTTGTTTTCTTGTGGGTTGAGGTTAAAATTGTTTATTATTTTTTGGGAGTAGGAGATTTATAGAAACTCTCATCTCATATGAAGACTAACCTTTATTTATACTTGTAGGGATGTTTTCCATGTAGGACTCTCCTTTGTGGTAACAGAATGCATTGGCTTTTTTCCACAATCATTAGGCTCCTCTCTATAGCGTTATCATCAGTTTTGTTGTTTTACATCTTAAAGTTTCTTCTATTACCATCTATGGGAGGGCTAATGCTCTTTCTGTATGTACCTGGTGGTTTCAGACTCTTATAGATCTTGTTGTAATTATTCAAAAACCTTCCTCCAAAATATTATTTTAGTTTTAAATGCAATAACCTACATTTTTTGGAAGTTTCTATCACAATAGATATTAATGACTCTTATACACCCTTTTGCGGCATCTTACTGTGTCAGTATCTCGGTGCAACAGACTGGGTATTTAAAGCTTATAGGGATCAGCCATTCTTATGAAAGTTAATAGAAGTATGGAACGCTTTTTGGGAAAACCTTTGCCCTGACTTATCTTCCTAACACACTTTAGTAAGTTCTATGAACTTTATTAGATGGGACACTCCTTAGGCCCTATTTATAAGAATTTTGAGGGTTGGGACCCAACCCTACCTTGGGTTGACATAGTCAAACCGTCTCTTCTTCAATTGACTTTCAGTACCTCAGCAATAAATGCTCATATGTGGTGGGCTCAGCCTGCAAGCTCTAACCAAGAAATTTTTCCTCTTTATAATTTATACTCAGCCAAAGGAGGGTCTGCTAATTTGACCATATTTGTTTCACCTAGGGACCCCTATAGATACCATACTTGGCAAAACCAATTCTCTTCTAAAAATGAAAAGTCCTTTATATTTCATCCATATTTTCAGGAAACCTATTGGTTGGCGGGGTCTAGCTAAATTAAAAATTAGATGGTTTATGAATCTAGTTGCGTTTTTTCACATCAGCCATCCCTACAAATAGTCGCCCTAATGAACCCAATTCTTTTTTAAAAATGTAGGCATTTTCCATTGTCACGCCTTCACTATTGAAGAACTTAGAACTGCTTGGATCTAGCCCCATTGGTTCAATTAGTAATTTATCTAATAAACCTTTCATTCCAGAACTCCTCTCTGAACATCAATGTGAAACCTCAGTAGAAAGTATTCTTATCTTAATGGTGATGGATAGCAAATTAGCCCAGTAACAGTTAGCTATTGCTTAAAACCCTGAAAGCGCCATTTTTAATGGAAATTATATAAATAGAAACATGTCCTTTATAAGCTCTTGTAGTCAAGCCATAAACTGATCTCAGTGCACCATAATACCCCTGATAACCTACAGCTAACCCCACTATGTTACTGTCAGACAATTGCTGCCTTTACTTTGGCAAAAGAATGTTTGGGGAAGATTAACCCATTTTAACAATTATAATTGGTTAAATAAATTTCCAATCTCATAATAATACTATTTTTAATAAAAATAATGACGATATCAGCCAAAAGACCCAGCCAATTTTTTAAAACCCTGAAATTGGGGCAAACTTTGCCACCTACTAAACGGGATAAAAAACCTAAACCTAATAGTCAGATTACTATGACCATGCAGCAAATTTTGGGGCGCCCTAAAAGGTTCTCACCTTGCCATGGACAGTTTTAATTCAGCATCTAAGCGGGGACATCCCTTTTACAAGCGTGGTGGAAGTCCCCAAGGTGCAATTATTTTAGCAGATGGTGATTAGTTGAAGTACGTCAATACATTACCACATGGGTACGTTCTGCCTAACCATACCATCCCATCAGTTGTTTCCCCTAAGTGACCCAAATTTCCTAAATTCCAATAGGGTGCCTTAACATATTACCTATTTTGGAAATTACCAAAGTATTCCAAACGCTTACCTTTGTACTACCCTCAACCCTTGACACCTTTTAAATACAGAATTGTCTGATATCAAAAAAAATCGTTTTTCCCTTTCCTATGCTTATATTAATAAAATTGCTAAAACCCCAATTTTATATTTTTTTAGTTTTTTTAACTTCAACATAATAAAACCGTTGTGGAAACAAATGGCGGTATAGCCCAGCAAGCACATAATTAGCTATTTTCATACAAAGTGGTGCTCACTACAGGGACTAAACTGTAAACCACAAAATTCGTCTAAAATGGAGGCTTTAAACGTGAGTAATCCTTAACTTTTTCTTTTCAACATGAATAACATTTAGTTCCATTTGAAAGGCAACTAACAAGCGCCCTATCCCAAATCAAAAAGCTTGAGCAGCTCCCATATAATTCCCTTTTTAAAGTAAAATAACTTTGGTAAAGAGTTCATTACTTCCTTTTTGTATGTTTTTAAGCTACCTTGAATGGCGCAATGGTTTAAACAAAATGTTCTAATTACCTTTCCTTTCTTAAGTCGCTTAGCACAAGAGATGATAGTTCCTCACATGGCCTCTCTGCATACCTGTGCAGAGGTGAAGGAGGCTTTTTTGGCGAAATTTGGATCAAAGCAGAGTATACACACGTATAAACAGACCTTTATGCGCCTTAACATATATGAGGGAGAACCAACCGTTGCCTTTGCTGAGCGATATTACCTCGCTGTGCAAAGGTTGTCCCCATCTAACATGATAACCCTGAATGATGCATTCGCAGCCATTTTAACTGGATTAGCCTCTCACCTTCTCTAGCTAGATATATCATCTCAGTGAAATGCAACTTCAAAAACATCTGCAACATAAAAGAGACCTTGTTAGATGTGGCCAAATTCCATTTATGTGCCACAACAAATGAAGCTGAGGTGAAATCTTCAGCTTTAACCATTGAGGAGCTTCCGCCTGTTGACCCGTTGGGAGTGAAACCACCTGTGCCTATCCTCCCTGTAAAACCTGCTTCCTCAGTGCGACTTTAAAAGGGTACTACGCTGTTATTTGTAAATTGGAGATCTGTACTGTAGTTGATACCATGCTCCCGCACAAGCTTAGTAAAGCCACTGTGCATTCAACTCCAGCCAAGAGGGTAGCTGCGCGCCCTAAAGGTAACCCCTGCAACAATAAAGGGCTTTCTGAAAAGACAAATAGTCAGAGATAGCTACCCAACCTCATGTGGGAGTACCCCTACCTCAATTGTGGCATTGCAATGGTTAAGGATACCTTTGGGGTTGAATCTGAGGGGGGTTACGATGACGTTGGTTACTATATATTGGAAGCAGCTACGGAAGTGGAGGTTCCCAATCATTTGAACGCTGGAGTAGTAGATGATACCACCATACTTGAGGAAATGTACCTCAGCCAAATTTTATGGTAGCCAAAAGTTATTGACATTTCCAGTGATGGTGATCAGTTTTTGCTGGCCTGATTCAAGCACTTCAGCAGGTTTATCCCATTAAAATTATCTATGATAAATACCCAAGACTGCTCAAAAAATTAATAACCACTCTTTGGCTCAAAGAGCTCTTAGCTTTGTCACCTAACTTGGGAGGAACACTCACTAAAGTTGAAGTGGTCAACCAAAAAGTCTAAATAATAGCTATCTTGGACACTGGCCCTCCAGTCAACGTGATCTCCTTTAAGCTTTTCAAGAAGATCAAGTTAGCGCCTGACTTGGAGTAGCGCAAGAGTTTGGAACTGCTGGCCCCAATAATACCCGGGCTATTGGGGACTACTCTTCCCTTCCCATTCGAGTTGGGAAGCTTATTTTATCAGCCCCTTCTGTGGCTTTAGATAACAACACATATGATATGCTCATCGGCACTCAGTTTATGATTGAGTATGAAGGAATAATCAACCTGAAGCAAGGACATCTCTCGTTACTCAACTATGAAGTTCCAATAGTTTTAACCAATAAAGAGTCAGTAAGCATATATACTCTTTCCTGGTCAAATACCCCCTCTCAGCGATACCTTTGTCATATACCACTTCTGGGTGCAACACAAAGAAGTTGCCTGATTTGGCGGATGCTAGAGAAGGTATCCCTTTTTATGCTGCAGATGAAGTCGATCTAGCCTGGTGAACAACGATTGGTTGACACAAAAATCACGCTTCATATCCCACGCCACTGTTTGTTGCACCTCATTAGTATTGATGGCGTCAGTCCTTTGGAGCCTCGGGTATTGCCTGGTATTCTTGACCCAGCCTAGCAGAGGCCCATTACGCTGCTGTTGGGGAACCTCACCCCAAAAGACATAGTTGTGAAAAAACACCAGAAGATTGGCAGAGGATTGCTAGTCAATATGGAAGACATTGATCAGATTCACTCCATTGGCCCATGATGTACACAGTACATTTAAAAAGTTCTGGGACTAACGTTTTAAAGACACAACTTTACAAATAAATAAACTTTCTTTTATCATAATTTATCATACAACCTTTCCCTCTCTATACATATTTATATTTCTAAAACAATTGTTAAAAGGTATGCACATAGTTCCTATTTTGTATAACCATGTTTAAACCAGCTGTCACATTCTTCTGAATTGTCTCTACTTTATCAAAAGTATGAACCTTCAGTGCCACTTTCAGATTATAATTATCCACCCTATTCACAAGATTTGGCTCTGTCTGACTTCTTTCTGTTCTCTAATCTGAAGGTGGCACTGAAGGTTCATCCTTTTGATAAAGTAGAGACAATTCAGAAGAATGTGACAGCTGGTTTAAACATGGTTATACAAAATAGGAACTATGTGCATACCTTTTAACAATTGTTTTAGCAATATAAATATGTATAGAGAGGGAAAGGTTGTACGTTTAAATTATAATAAAAGAAAGTTTATTTATTTGTAAAGTTGTGTCTCTAAAACGTTAGTCCCAGAACTTTTTAAATGTACTGTGTATATGAGCCTACTAACGGATAACCTGGTGTGTACCTTGCTTAATGTCTATATTTTAGAGGACTGACCCCAGATGAGCTGTATAAAGTTCATAATCTCCTTGATGACTATAGTGACATATTCTCAAAATCAGATAACGATTATGGCCACATGAAGGGCTTGTGCCACTCCATTGATGTGGGTGATGCCCATCCCATTCGGTCAAAACCCTACCGCAAGTCAAAGTTGGTAGAACTGCAAAGGATGACAGAACTTCAGCAGTTACTCGATGCAGGGTCATTAGTTTCTTCACAAATCCCCTAGTATTCCCCTCTCTTGTTAATAAAAAAGAAGAATGGAGGACATCGGATAGTTATGGATTACTGCAGGTGATTTAGACTCACAAAAAGGATAACTATCCTCTTCCTCATATTGATGACGCCTTAACCCAACTTTTGGGCTCTAATTTCTTTTCTGCCATGGATTTAGCTAGCGGCTATTGGAAAATGGACCTTTCTCCTCAAGATCAGGATAAATGCGCTCTTATCTATAGTGAAGGTCTTTTCCAACCCACACGATAACCTCAAGGGTTGTGCAACGCACCTGCCTCTTTCCAAGCGTACAATGGATCACATTTTACAGGACCTCAAGTTGACTTGTGTCATCGTCTATATTGATGACATCACGGTGTTCTCAAAAACCTTTAATGAACATCTTGATCACTTAAAGGAGGTGCTTTAATGGTTAAATCAGTTTAATATAAAGTTGAAGCCCTCAAAGTGTACCTTCTTCCAAAGGAAACTCGATTTCAATGGTCACACCATTTCTCAAGAAGGTATTCAACCCATGCATGACAAGGTCGAAGCCATCTCAAAGATGAAAGCGCCTAAAAACTACTAGATATCCAAGTATTTCTAGGGATGATGGGGTATTACCCTCAGTTCATCCCTAAGTTCGCTCAACTCAAAGAGCCCCTTGTCTGACTACTAACCAAGAACACCCCTTTTTTATTGAGGTGCTGAACAGAAGGCCACTCCTGAGAAGTTGAAGCAACTGCTACAACAACGTCCTATCCTTAGGCATCCCAATTACAATAAACCCTCTACCCTGTTTACTGACGCTTCATATTATCCATTAGGGCCACCATAGCCCAATAAGATGAAAATGGTGTAGATTATCCAGTATCCTACTTCAGTAAGATGCTGTAAAAAGCAGAACGCAATTATAGTTAACTGAGAAGAAGTGTCTTGCCGTTCTGTTAGCTGTGAAGCACTAACACCCTTATTTATATAAGACCACTTTCACTGTGGTTATGGACCACACTTTCCTAAATTGGTTACAGAACATGAAGGATCCTACTGGCTGGTTAGCTAGAAGGGCTCTAAAGCATCAGCATTATGATATGAAGTTTGAGCATCATGCTGGAATCCGTCACATAAATGTTGATGGGAACTCGACTTCCAGTCCTTCATTTGGGTAATAGTGTTGCAGAAAGTAATATAATCTTTTAATGATCCCTGAGGATTGGGAGGATGAGGATGAACTCATATAGAAAATGTTAGCTCAGCACTCTTGCAACTCTAAGATGGAGAGTGGTTAATTATACAAGCAGGTGGGGGCAAAGTGGTTGCCTTACCTTCAGCCCTCAGATTGTGTGTCTGCTATTTTGGAAGCTCAAACCACTTTAGGGCATGGAGGAGCAAAGAGCCCACAAATGGATTAAGGAATTGTACTATTGGGAAGGGATTATGAAACCATTTTTGAAGTCTTGGATGCCTGTCTCACATGTAAAAGCAATCTAATATTAAGACTCAATACCAATATCAGCCAACTACCTATCACCAACCGTTCAATACCATTAGCCTAGACGTAGCAAATCCCCTCCCTCAGATTATTGGTGGAAACAAATTTTTCTCAGTCCGCATTGAACACTTTACTAAGTGGGTGGAAGCCGAAGATCTTCCTGCACAAACTGCCAAGGCCACCACCACCTTTTTACACCAATACATTTTCACTTTTCATGGCTTTCCCCAAGTAATACTCTGTGAGAATGGTAAGAACTTCACCTCCAGAGTTGTCAAAGTCCAGCCACTTTTATGAGAGCTCAACAACTTTTCTCAACTCCATATAATTCCTCCATAAAGGGACCGTGGAAAGAGAAAATGGAGCCTTAACATCCATTTTATGAAAGATGGCCTCCTCTACAACTCTTTTAGGGATCATAATCAACCCAGTGCTTTGATGGCATACCAGATTAGCTATCTTCATATCTAAAATATGTCACCCTTCCATGTATTATATGGGCAGGAACCCAGGATACCTGCCCTTTTAGCTAAGGATGTCTTATCTAGTGGTGATGAACCTGAAAAAGCATGAAATTATTAGCTCATCTTATCATTCAGCTTCAGTCTGAGGATATGACAAACATGGCTAAAATGCTCACTTAAGAGGGACAAACTTCCAATGAGCTTCGGGGTTCCTTGCCTTTAAAAAGTGTCTGATATGGTCTTATATTACCATAATCACATCACTATGAGAAGCAGCAGCCTTGGATCAATCTGGGAGGGGCCATTCACCATCACTTATAAAAGAGGAAACGAGTACTCTATCAAGTCATTAGCTACTGAAATTATCATTAATCGGGTAATGGGCGTTCCTATGGCCCTATCTCCCTCAACGTTCTAAAGGTGGGTAATGTTGAACATTTGCCACCTTGACTTCAGCAAAAGCATGTTTATGGAAGATTAACCCAATTTAACAAGTATAATTTGTCAAATACATGTCCAGTTTTATAATAATACTATTTAAAATGAAAATAATGACAATATCAGCCAAAAGACCCTGGCCAATTTTTTTAACACCCCAGGAATTGGAGCAAACTTTGCCACCTACTAAACGGGCTAAAAGACCAAAACCTAACAGTCAGATTACTCTGACCATGAGGCATATTTGGGGCGCCCTAAAGGGTTCTCACCTTGCCATGGTCTGTTTTAATTCAGCACCTAAGCGGGCACCCCCTTTTTATAAGTGTGGTGGAAGTCCCCCAAAGTTCAATTATTTTGGCAGACGGTGATTGGTTGAAGTACATTAAATTATTACCACATGGGTACGTTCTGCCTAACCATACCACCCCATCATTTGTTTCCCCTAAGTAACCCAAATTTCCTGAATTCCAATAGGGTGCTTTAACATATTACCTATTTTGGAAATTACAAAGCTATTCCACACACCTACCTTTTTATTCCCCTCAACCCTTGATATCATTTAAATACGGAATGATCAGATATTGAAAAGGACCCTTTTCCCCATTCCCACGCGTTTACTAATAAAATCATAAAAACCCCAATTTTAGAATTTTAGTAGTATTTTAAACTTCAATTAAGAAAACCATTGTGGAAACAAGTAGGGGTTTAGCTCTAGGGATCACATAGGCAGCTGGTTTCCTAAAGTTAAGCCACATTCAGGAGGATAAAGAATATTATTATAAACAATATTGCTGTATGCAACTGTAAAAAATGTTGCTGGGTATGTCCCATCCGTTTTAAAAATGTTGAAATAAACCTCTTCTTTTTTTTAAAAAATATTCTGGTGGCAATACTATTCCTGAAGCTTTAGGCTACTACTTATTTACTTTTAATTTCTGCATTGTTAAAGAATATAGTGGGTTTTTACTTTAGGCTAATTTTTTTATCCTTCAGGGAAGCTCATGACAACTATTTTGGCGTAAACCGGTGCCTCTGAGAGCTTTATTGATCAAGACCTAGCTAAATACCTTGTGTTACGCTGCTTAACTGGTGGTATTGTTAAGCCAGATACCTCCTAAGGTATTCCCACACTGAATTTTCAGGGACTAAATGATTATAGATTTGGTAAGTACCATCTGTCTGAACAAATCTTGACAATCAAAAACCTGCTGTATCCAAGTATCTTGATAGTGGAGTAGTGTCAAATTGTTTTATAAAACCAAATTGAAGCCCAATACCTTGACTTTGTCATTAGATAGTGTTAAGAAATTTTTGGAACCTTTGTATGAAGTAGACACATTAATCAATCTGCCTCAATGTCCCATTGTACACATAATCAGTCTTGCACCTATGCTGAAGCCCAATTTTGAATTTTACTTACCTTCTTGCTTTTAAGCGTTGAATTCTTTCTTTTAATGCAGCTTCAGCAAACATC
Source organism: Massospora cicadina (assembly GCA_022478985.1). NCBI lineage: Eukaryota > Fungi > Entomophthoromycota > Entomophthoromycetes > Entomophthorales > Entomophthoraceae > Massospora > Massospora cicadina. The sequence continues at coordinate 93,309 of JAKSZP010001376.1, forward strand.
TTACTTGAACATTCTGTGTCTGATTTCAATTGAAAATTGTAGTCGACCTGGATTGTATTCTCCCCAAAGCCACCAATGTTTTTGTGGGAAGAGGAGAATTTATTTGTTTGAGTTGCAGAGCAACTTGCTTTAGTATCCATATTTAAACGCACCTCTTCATTATTATGAATACTTCTCTTTGTGGAAAATCAGACATAACTCTACGCCCTTATTTAGATTATGGTTTTTAGCATTGTCACTGTATCTGAACCACATCTTATTTATATGGTGGCACAGATTGCATGTTATGAGGAGAAAGCAACAGTCTTCTTCAAGTTGTATTGTTGGAATTCATTTAACTAGTTTCTCTTTAAAAAGGGGCAGTAATGGCTTATAGGCATTCCAAACAAGATGGAAGATTTTCTAACTTATGTCATGCCTTTTAGTCTTAGTAATGCATTTGAAATTTTTCAACGTCATAAACCATGTGTCATTAAATGAGTTGTTTGCTGCATGTGCTATGGACTATATGGACGACATATTGGTTTCCTTCTATGATCAAGCATCCCATGAGATCCACCTGAAACAAGTGGTAGAATATTTGAGAGCAGTAAACTTGACGCTAAAGATCAGCAAGTGCGAATATTTATTTCCTAGGTCACCTTCTTAGACAACATTACTTTTGAAAAATGCTGTATGATCACTCCAGATATGAATAAGACAATTCTTAGATGGTTTACACAACCTCTGTTATTAAGTTGGAACGCTTTTTAAAAACGTGCACCATCTAAAGAAGTTCACTCTGAATCTTTATAAATAACTGCACCCTCATATAAATCCAGTGGAGGAAAATGTCTTCAGTGGTCATATAAATTAGATTAGGCTTCCAAGATGTAAAGTTCACCTTGCTCATCACATCTGTCCTATCTCATGGACCCAAATATGAAGTCTATACTATCTATTGACGTTCCCATTTTTCTATTGCTGCTGCTCTAAAAAAAGATAAAGACTAGATGATCCTTATGTAAGGTATTCTACTGAATGATGACCATAACTGAGTTAAGACGCTTTTTATGACAATGAACTTTTAGCGGTTGAGGAAGCATTAACTTACTGGCGTCATCATCTACATTGTTCTTCCCAGAAATTTCAGGTTCATATTGACTATTGAGCGCTGTTGTACTTCTGTGCCCCTCATTTCTTAATCCACGGCAAATTCTTTGGAATGAGACCCTTTCAAAGTTTTTATTATTTTATGAGTTGCAAAAATCGAGGACAATGTCTTAGCTGATGCCTTAAGTCGCAATACCGCACTTCTCTTAGCACCAATGAGGTGAGGCTCCATAACAAACACTTAGTAATCTCTTTTTGGGTAGATATTTCTAATAAGCTAATTACAGTCATTTATGCTCTTGGTCTTGTTTCCTCAGAGACCTGGATGTTTATAGGATGTTCAGTCAGGCTTTCTGTCATAATCTTTGTCACAATATTATAGCATAATTTTTCTTTTTGCAACCTAAACTTGGAATACTTAATGAAGGGATACCATGTATAAAGTTATATGGTCTGCTTAGTGGCCACTTTGTTTTCCGCTAGACCTTTTTGCCTGGAGATAATAAAAATTCATCATAATGTGATAACTGTGGGTCATCCTGAGAGGAATAACCCCTGAAGCATACACGCTGCATTTTTAATTGAAATGGAACTTCAGCCCAGGTAGCTTGATATACCAAGGATTTTCTTGTGTGCAACAGGATAAAACTAAAAATCAGCCCCTTTCTGGCTTATTGATTCAAGTTCAGAAAGCAGGAAGGCCTTGGACCTCATTGGCAGTTGATTTTATAGTAGAGTTACCTCTCTCAGAGGAGTATGGTGCATTTTTGTGGTGGTGGACCGCTTCACAAAGCTTGCACATATCCCATGCCACTCCACATTACATTGGCTCAAAGGGTAACGCTGTTTGTCTCTCACGTTTTGTTTTCCCATGGCACACCTAGGGATATCATCAGTGACTGTGGGCCACAATTCACTTCTATATTCTGGGAAGAACTTTGCAAAACTTTTGAGATACGCCCATGTCATTTGACTGCCTTCAACACAAAATCTGATGTGCATATAGAATGATTGAACCAATGAATAGAACATTATTGCGGTGCTATTTAACAGTTGATCATACAGACCAGGCCTCACACCTTATTTTGGCTTAATTTAGTTATGGTAACGCCCAGCAAACTTCCATTGGGTGTACTCACATCCTTTCCAACTATTGTTATATCCCTCATTTAACAAGAAACCCGGTCGTGGGTCTAAGGTGGAAGCTTTTCTGATCTTTAGAAAGTTCATCAGGAAAACACATTAAGAGGTAAATAATATTTGGAAGTGGCAATGAATAACTTCAAGTAGAACGCATATGAGAAGAGAGAATTTTAGCCTGAGTATAAGGAGAAGGTTTGGTGATGATTGATCCCAGAGAAATTTTAATAAAGCAGCCATTTTAGAAAAATGAACCAAAGAGAATAGGACCCCACTGTTTTTTCAGAAAGGTGGGCCACGCCTCTTACCAGTTGTATATTCCACTTAAGTTTAAATTTTTGCTAAATTTCATTAGATAAAGTTGACACAGGACGATGGGTCTCTCCTGAGGCACCAGAGTCATCCTTGTGAATAGGGCATCTAATTGGAAGGTGAAAGGGATTGTGGCCTCTCATTGTTTGAAAAGAAGCCTGGAGTACCTGGTTTCTTAGGAGGGTTTTGATACCGCAGAGAATAACTGGTTCAGCTCGTGATTTATCACATGCTCAGGACCTGATTGCCCATTTTCATAAGCACTTTCCTGATATTGTTGTTTCCAAGTTCACCCCTGTATTTGAAGCCATGAAGTTACCCCATCTCATAAATTTTCTCTCTTAACAATGCCTTGGAGGAGGGGTGGTGCCTCAGAAACTAGAGGGTAATGTCATGTCTCATGAAATGATTTCTGGTGTAAATCGTGGAGATAAGGAGTAAGTAAGAAATGGCAATTAATTAAAGCTGGCCGCCCTCCAGAATCTCATATATAACATGGATCAACTCAGGTTTAGGCCAAGTAGGCTCATATTAAATATAAGAAATCGCATGATAGATTTATGGTGAATCATCACTGGCGTTGAAGATCACCAGATATAGCTTAATAGAGGAAGTTTTGGTGCTTTTAATCTTCAAATGAGAGTCTGATTTTTTTATAAAGTAGAACATTACTTAAAAAGAAAATTTTAGCTTGTTCAAAATCTAGAGTTTATGCATACTCGAGTTCTGGGATTACCATTGTTGGGAATTCAAATGAGATGACCATCTCTAATAAAGAAGAGGATCAACGTCTTTATCTAATAAGATTGTTAAAAAATGTTGAAACAATTGATTCTAATCTAAATTGACAATTGAACCAACGGAGTTATAAGCCTCATCTACTGAAGGTGCTAAGCATTATGAAGAGGCTAATAATACCAAAGAGGTTAAGCACTTTAAAGGGGCTAAGCTACAACAAGAAAATCAATTCCATCTAATAGGGATCTTATTAGAAAAGACAATAATAACTTAATTAGTAATAATCCGCAATATTTGTCCTCAAAAAGAAATTCACCACGTTTGAAGCATGAAAATCCTTTTTGAAGACCTATTAAAACCTTTCCTAAAAATATTTCTAAAATATCTGATAACGATACTACTTATTTTGCCTATAAAAGCTATATTTTAGTTCTTTAACAAAGATCCTTTTGGAATTCATGTTGCAACAGAACTAATAGTTTCATTGCCTTATTTCAAAATTTGCTAGAGCCAAAACTCGTGATTTTATAGCCTTCATAGCACCTGCATATTTAAAGTTCTCGCAAAATTCCAATACTGGTGCTCCCAGACAGGTCTATTTTGAGGCTACCTGGGAAAACATATTTTCGCGTCAATGAATACTTCTAGTAAAGATAGTCCCTCATCAGAGGAATTGATAATTATCACATAATGGGCTAATAACAAAAGCAGGAGAAGACTTCTTCTAATATCTTTGATCGTCATTTTTAAGCATCTATGGTATTAAACATTGAGGGCCCTGACCATACGAATTAGCAATTTTAACCTACAGATATGGAGGAGACAATTAAAGGCTTATTAGGAGGCTACTCATCCAGATTTGCACCCTAACCTAGAATGAACTTCTAAAGTTTCATCTAACATGATGGAATTATATAGAAAAGCTGTCTTACAAAATACTGAAGTCAGGATGGGCAGAATAGAGCAGTATCTCAGCAGTACATACATCCCGCCATTCATCAATTACTTCAGATTTTGGGGTTACATCATCTTGATGTTTAACGCCAGTTAACTATGGCTTAAAATTTTCATTCTCAGCTATCTTCTTACTAAGAGACTTCATCCAACTTTAGTTGTAATACACACGAAGCCATAGTCAACAATATGAGGGGGTGGAAGGCGAGTCAGTAGGGCATATGGCTACTAACATGAAGGTTGTAAGTCAATTCCCACCTTTCGCACATTGATTGGCGTGCCAGCTAAAGGAATCTATAGGTGGTTAGTAGGTATAATAACATGAAAGCCTTACCCATGACGTAACCAGAAAAATCCGAGTCCTGATCCAGTGGTGGAAAAAATTTCTATGACAGAGTTGATCCTTCTTAGGTTTATGTCAATATTTTTTTTTCTCTATTTTGGTAATGTCCGTCCCCAGGTCAGCTTGCCAAAAAAATATAGCATAGTCAAAAATAGGAAAGAAATCAATGAAATGCACTAACAACATGTTAGATTTGACAATTGAATTGTAGGTTATTTAGACCAAGAAGTATCTCACCAAATTACTGTAGTTGCTAAACCTATTCAACAACGGTTAACTACCCTTAAAGATGAGTTTATTATTCAACTGCAACAGTTAAGGAACCAACATGAGGATCACTTTACTGAACTTGGTGTGCTACTTCAACAACATTTCCAAGTCATAGAAAGTAATTGAAAGGTAGACCCGGTTTTGTAGGTCCCCCTGGACCTCTGAGACCTCCTAATTCTCCCTCTGCAATACCAGGACCTACTGTTGAACGTGGTCCTCATGGTTCTGTAGGTCATGAAGGTTCTTAAGGGCCCTCAGGACCCCCACCATAAGATTTTGTTTTCAGACTCTGAAGCTCTAAATCAATTAATAACAAGAGTTCAAGCTCTAGAAAAGAATCAAGAGCCATAGCTAAGGGATGTTTTTTATCTTAGGAAGGTCACCAACTAACCCAGACTATTTGTTAACCAATTTATTGAATGGTGTTTATAATGCTCATTGTCTATTTGATACTAATCAATCCACTCAAGAAACTCAGTTTGCCATGCTAACAGTTTCCATTGATTGCTTACCCACTAAATATGGAGTACATGAGAATAAGCAAATGGAAATGCTCTAAGAGAAATTTAATTTAAATCAATCCTCTTCTGATGACCACATTCTCAATGGGACCAAAACTCATAGTATGATCTAAACAATTTACATCAACAAGTTGACTGTATTCCTACTCAAGTCCAAATTACTGAGTCTGAACCCTCCAAGACTGATCCTGTACTGGTATTGGGTGTTCACGTATAAGGCAGTAAATACAACTCTTTTTAAACATACCTTTAAAAAAGTATGTGTCAGGTGAAGGTATTATTCACTCTTTTATATATGTTTATGAGCGAGCGATGGAAGGAGCGTCTGATCAACAAAATATTTAGCATATTATCTCTTGTTTTAGTTTATTCGCTCAGGGAAACATGATTCCTAATCAAGGTTTGCCCTAAGTGGGTTCAAGTGAAAACGCCCTTATTAAGGAATTTGTAATTAAACAAATTATGTCTAATTAAAAAAGCCTTCATGAGAATCTAATTTAAGTGAGGAGAGTCAAACTAAAGAGATTTCTAAACGATTTTATCATGAGGCTCATACTCTTGCTACATGTGGTTGTATTACTTTAGATGATGTCATTTTCTACTGAATGATTGCTTTTGCTTCTTGTACTCAGTTGTTAGTTCATTTAAAGGCTTTTAAAAGGTAATTTCCAGTCTATTCTCAATTTCAAAGAGGCTTTGAAAGAGATCACTAATGGTATGGTGCACCCATCCTCTTCTAGTAACCTCGCTCCAATGTTCATGCGGTATCTCATAAACCCAAGCTTAAACCTAAGAAGTATCAATCCCCCTCGGGTTGGGACCATCTAGTACTAAAAAAACCTAAGAAGTATCCTTGCAGCTATTGCGAAAAAGTTGGTCATATGGAACAACAATGTTGGAAGAAACAAGCTGATGAGTCGAAAAAAGAGAAGGCAACTTAGGGAAAGAGGCTCCCTATGTTAACCTACTTTTTTAGCACTAGGTGGTCACAACCTAAAGGGGGGATACACCGATGTGCTGACCTATCTCATGTGCCTCATTCTCAATTTTCTAATACTTCTAAGGATTGTTATGTGATATCTGCTCCCAGTGAACTTGAAATCCCTGATGATTTAGTTAAAAAAGATACTATTTCTTCTTACTTTTCTGTTTAATCTTCTACTTCAATTTGACTAATTGTACTTTTTATTCTCAATTTCCGCATTTTGGTACTGATGTGAGTGGGGTGGAATTCATAGTAAACAAAGTAAAAGTTTTAGCAATTGTTGACATGGGATCTCCCATAAATATGATTACATCTCAGCTTATGCAAAAAAATCAAAGTTTGCGCTAGATCTGAACCACCCTTAAGAATATGGAACTGCTAGACCTTTGTATACTAAATCCATATGAGCTTATTATTCCCTTCCAATGCGCTTTATAAAATTCGTTATTTCAGAACCTGCAGTACTGTTGGAGAATAACTTTTATGACTAGCTTTTCAGGAGTCAAATTTTTTTTATAGCTTTTGATGTGATAATTAGTCATAAGAAAATTTATCTTTCTTTAATTAATATTGAGTACTTTTATTTCTAAAAAGATGTCCTAAATGACTGGGCAAACTTAACTGAAGTATTTTGTCTATTAAAATATCATAACTTCATCTCTCGTCATATATGCTAAATGTTAGGACCTAAACCATTCTTCCTTCTTCGTCAGTTTTTATCATAAGGTATGCCTTTATACTCTAACAAGTAGATTACTATTCCTCCTAAATATTAAGTTATAATTGAAACTGGAGCGCAAGTATTAGTGCCAGCTGATCATGTATTAGAGATCTCAGGTAATCTTAACCTTTTTATCTAGAGGCTTTAACTTGTACAGGTATTCTAGATCTCACATATAATGGAGCTATTTTAGCTTTATTAGATAATCTCACCTCTCAACCTATGCTATTGAATTGAAACAACCCTATAACTTATTTACGACTATTCCTGTAAATAAAATATTATCTATCACTGGATTTGCGGAGTAATGTGGTTTGGGTTGGATGACCCACCTATTATTGCTAGAGTCAAAGTTAAGTATGGATATTTACTTACTCATGAACAACAACGAGCAGCAGAGGCTCTTATTGAAGAATATGCAGATAATTGCAAATGGTTCTGGAGATTTTGGGTAAAAAAATGTGCTGCATAAAGTAAAACCAGGTGATACTCCCCCTATTCGAGTTCAGCCTTATTGAAAATCATAAGTCTAGGCGGCTCAAAAATCTGTAGGATTAAAACAACTCTTTGAAGCTGTACTAACGTCTTCCCAAAGCCCATGCGTTTCCCTCTACTTACTTGTCCGTAAAAAGGAAGGAGGTCATAGAGTGGTTACGAATTATCATCATCTTAATGCTGTTACTCAGAAAGATACATATCCATTACCTCAATTGATGACTCTTTAAGACTACTGTTTGGATCAAGGTTCTTTTCAGCCATGGACCTTGCTATTGTTTACTTGAAAGTTGAACTGGCTTCTGAAGAGCTTCAAAAAGGCACTTTAATTTCTATTAAGGGTTATTTGAAACTACTCATATGTGGTAGGGGCTTTGTAATTCCCCAGATACTTTTCAAAGGGCCATAAATGGTTTATTTGGCATTTGTGAAGCTTTCCTGTATAATTGTTTATTTATATGATGTTACTGTTTTTTCTCATAGTTTCACTGAGAATTTAGCCCATTTGAAGGAAGTATTCGGCAGAATGCTCTGAGATTATCTTGCTAAAGCCATCTAAGTGAGCTTTTTCTAGAACTGAGATGGAATTTATAGACCCTAAAGTTAATAGCAATGGGATTTTGCCCTTGTATGACAAGATTCAGCTATTACAGACTTTTTTCCTAAGAGCTTACGCTATATTCAAGTGTTTTTAGGGATGGTTGGTTATTACCCACAATTAATCCATCCCCCATTTTGCTAAAATTGCGTAACCCTTAGTTTATTTACTGCATATGGAAGTTTTTTCTTATGGGAGAATTACAACATCAAGCATTTAATTTTTTACGTCAAACTTTATTCAGTGCCCCAATTTTAGCTCATTTTGATTTTAAAACCTTCTCTATTATTTTAACAATTCCAGTTATGTAGCTATTGGGGCTATTTTTGGCTCAGCATGACTCCAACCTGGTAGATTATCCTATTGCTTTTTATAGTAAAACGCTTTCTAAAGAAGAACACAACTATAGAGTTTCTGAGAGGGAGTGCCTCGCGTTCCTATCAACTATCAAGCATTTTTTTGTTCTTATCTTTATGGCAAACATTTTAATATCATCACGGATCATGCCTCCTTAAAATGGTTGCAACAAATGAAAGATCCTGATGGATGCTTAGCTCGCTGGGTTCTAAAACTTCAGAATTTGTATTTTTTCAATTCAACATCGTGCTGGAGCTATACACCAAAATTCTGATGGACTTTCTCTATTACCTTTACTAACACTACCCACCTCTGTAGAGATCGCATCTTTGACCTAATTTTTTGACCTGAACTATGGTACCATGAATCTAAGGACGTTATAGTTAAGTTACAAAATTTAACCAAGGAGACTCAAATTATAGAGGGATTTCCTTATAAAATTTTATAATCAAAGTGGCTACCTTTTATTTAGCCTTCTGCTAGGACTGATACCATTATGGAAGCTCATCAATCCATGGGACATATAGCTTTTGCTAAGACCTTACAGTGGTAAAAAGATGCATGTTATTGGGAAAGATGCTGGAAACTGTGCATGATGCGATATAAATTTTGTTTTATTTGCCAAAAATAACGTAGTGGGAACAAAATCTTTCAACATACAATAGTGGGACCCTTGGAACCTTTTTCCATTATGAGTATTAATGCAGTGGGTCCCCTTCCACCGCTACTTATGGACATCGTTATAACATATTAAATATTGAATATTTAATAAATGGATTGAGGCTGTTTCTGTTTCCACTGTCACCGCTAAGTCTACAGCGTATTTCTATTATAAACAAGTTTTCATCCATCCTGGCAGCCCAAAGGTACTATTATCTGATAATGGAGCCAATTTTGTTTTGCAAGCAGTATCTGAGCTCACTAAATTGATAGTACATATCAGTTCTTCAATGCTCCTTACAATCCTTCCACTAACAATGTGGTTGAACAAGTTAATGGTACCTTTGTAGCCAAACTTTTAAAATATACCCAGCTGATCCTAGTAGATGGTATATCTACTTACCTAGAGTGACGTTAGCCTTCAGGGTTAGCTATCATCATATAATTGGAATGTTTCCCTTAAAGGCTCTTTGCGGTTGGGATCCTAATTTACCCTCAAGTGTATAAACTATCTTGATACTGCTTGTTCAATGGTTGACTTAGCCTAAATTATCAGGTAATCAAATAGGAGAAATATAGTATTAGCTGATGCTAATTTATTATATGTCATATCAGATCTCAGTGATTATGGACCAAAAATATCCTAAGCATATCCAAAACTTGGGGTCCATGGCCTAGAAACTCCACTTAATAATACCTGGCTATTATGACAAAAGCCCAGGGGCTTTGTTGGTTAAGTCAGACTTAATAATACTAGTTGGCTTAATGACCCAGGCTCATAAGCTTTGTTGGTCTATGTCTAAATTAGTTTTTAATGTCAAGTAAGTTTCCAATCAAATTAATTAATAATTAGTGGCACTAATCGCCTTGTTATGTGCTACTTATTGCTCAAGAGGAGCGACGGTTCAGCTATTTTGCAAATGGTCAAAAACGCTGTCTTGAGATTTTTATATGTTTGACACCAGCCCTGAGGCCATGTGAGATGCCCCAGAGTCAAAAGATTTGTAGAACCTCAGATATGCTTATTAATTGTTTCTCTGACTAAATATGACTGAGAAATGATGCGTCATAGTTAATATGTGGTTAACATTAAACCATATAAATTATCTCCAAGTTGATACTAATAAAACACAATCATTTATTATTACAAGTTATTAGTTTATTATGCAAGCTTTTGTATTTAAAACTTTTACGTTGTATTAAGTCAAAATTTTACTTGAGATCAGAAGGATCAGGGCAGTGAGCCTTTGTCCAAGTAAACAACAAAAGAATACAGCTCTGAAGTGCCATTTTTGAGGAGTCTATATCTGGTCTATTGTCACCGTCTGATCTATTTTTTTCCATAAAATAGACGCTTGAAACTCCAGCTTATCTCAGAAGAAGAACCAGCCCAATTATTTTATGCCTATAATTCAACACTGTATCTCCTCAAACTAATAGATTAACTATGATAGTTTATCTGACGAAATTATAAAGATGTAAGCCTTGCTCATCGAACTCTATAACTACAACAACTTTAAAAGAAGATACTAAGACAAAGGCTAACAGGCCTACTTTACCTGTGTATCAATTAGGAGATCTAGTATCTCTTTTATCATCATAGACCTGGAGGATAATCCACAAACTTGATACCTTATGGTCTGGCCATTATCATATTATCTATCATTGGGGATTGATTATTCCATTTCAGCTGTTGACTCTGGGACTGTTATTAATAGAGCCCACAGTAGAATTCTTTGTAAGTACGTGCCCCATAGGCAAGATCTTGAAGGGGTATTTTGAAAACTAACTGAGATGACCAATTCTAATAAAAATGAGGATCAACAACTTGGTCTTATAAAACTTATTAAAACATTTCAGAAATATCTAATTATAATCTAGATTAACAATTGTCCTCTGGAGCTATCAGCCTCATCTGACTAAAGGGGCTAAGCATTCTGAAGAGGCTAGGTATTATGAAGAGACTAAGCATCTTTTAAGGGGATAAGCCCCCAACAAAAAGGTCAATCCCATCTAATAAAGATCTTATTAGAGCTTAAAATATTAAAATTTATTATCTATTTCAGCAATATTGGTCCTCTAAAAGAAAAGATTTTAACAAGTTTGATTCAATAAGATCTTTATATAGAACTTCTAAAGCTCTCCTATGAATATTTACAACTTTAATTAATAAAGATACCACTTTTTTGCTTATTAAAGCTATATTTTGAGCTTCAACAATGATCCTTTTGAAAACCTAGTTGGAACAGAACTAATAATTTATTTGCCTTATGTCAATATTTGCTAGAGTTATAAAACAAATAATTTTGTAGCCTTTGTAGCGCCTGCTTATTTAAAGTCCTTGTGAAATTCCAATATCCATTTATTTTAGTGTCTTGTTATTGGCCAAAATTGGTGCAAAGCCCCAACAAAATGATCAGAGACTGTTGCCTCAACTTTCTAGTAATAGTGGTTGTCCCACTAATCTCACTGTTAGCCATTTCTAATTTTTAAGTAAAGTTATTTTTTTATCATTAACTTATCAGATCTACCTTTTGCTGGCCTAGTCATTTACCTCCCCAAGTAGGGAATCATTTTTAATCTCTTAGTCAAAAAAATGTTGACCTCGCTTAATGGGTCTTCTTAGCATATTATATTAGTCGTTACCTTTTTGTATTGGGGTTTGGTTCCTTCCTTCAATAAAAAAGGAGAGTTTAGACAATCTATACACATTTTCCCCTTTTATTTAGAAGCTGACTAGTGAGAGGTTTCCCTTATAACAATTCACTCAGGGCTATCCTAGTTATCAAATCTTTACAGACAAGGGTGCTCTTAATAGTATTTTTGTTGGGTGAAAAAAATTACCTTTGCAGTTAATACCTAATCCATTGCTATTGTTGTAATTTGACCTGCCCAACCATAAAAACAAACAATAAATATTTCATTGACATATTTAGATAAACCTTAAATTAAGGCTTTGATTGATTTTTCCTTTCCATTAATGCTGATCTTCCATACCTCAATTTTCCATAGTAAACTATATTTATAGGGTGTGGGATCTGCTGACGGATGCCACAAATATTTTGTTTATAGTGAGAAAATTACTTTTTAATAAAAGTAATAGATAATGCTTTGTTAAAGTTTTTTAAGTTTTTTATTATTTAAGTGGAGAAAACCAAAAGAAGGTCCTTTTCTCAATACTAGTATTTCCTATTTAAACAAGTTCAAATCCCAGGACCTTGGGTACTTGAGGCTAAAATATTATAAATCTGAGTCATTCATATTAGGGAATATAGGCTTTTGGCCTATTAGATCAAAGATAAATATTTTTAGCAAAACTGGCCTGTGGGGTAATGATTTAATATGTTGTATCCAACCACCAGCGAGTAAAATCTTCTCACCTTAGAGGTGGTCAGATTTGTGTGGTAATGATTGGTTAATTTTCACCCTATCATCGTTGAGTAATATCTTCTCACCTCAGAGGTGGTCAGATTCTTGTGGTAATAATTAGTTAATTTTCACCCTATCATTATCGAGTAAAATCTTCTCACCTCAGAGGTGGTCAGATTCATGAGGTAACAATTTGTTAATTTTCACCCTATCATTGTCAAGTAAAATCTTCTCACCTTGAAGGTGATTAGACCCATATGGTAACGAATGCCTTAAATTTGGCTGAGGAGTCAGAGAAATCAAATTATCAGTTTTTACCGTATTAAGCTAATTTTGGTTATAAACCATATTTTTCTGATAGTTAGGATTCCACTGAGAATCCATCAAGGTCTTTTCGCCATGGGTACTCATATCATTGTTAACCACAATACTATTTGAAGATCAGGCAGGTGATGGGTCAATCATGGTATTAGATTCAAGGGCACTTGTACCTCCAACATTCTTCTTTATAAGTTGAGAAGGAGATTGTCTGACATTGGGCGCCCTTACAATCATAAGTATTATCAAGACTTATTATTGATTACTCGCCACCCCACCAGTAATAAACCTTGATTAACTAATTTACTTTGATTCATCTTATTCCCACAACCGTGGCAATTAAATAGATTTATACTATTACTCTCTTTCTGTAGCGCCAAGGAATAGCAGACATTTGAATGAGTAAAATACTTGGCCTTTTCCCCTTGTCAGCATAAAATTGGCGCCATTCAAATATTACTATCATTTGTGATTCTTGGTGTTTCATTCCTGCCCTTAGTTTCCCTGTCTTCTAGAACATTTATGAAAATTCCTGTATTCCAAAGTGCATTTTAGTTACTAATTATATGGCAACAATAGAAAACTGGAATTTTAGTAAGTTCATATGAAAAAGATTAGTATTCAGGAAGGAATCTTTTAGGGTTTGATTAAATTTCTGCTAAAGCTTAATATAACTTAAAGAAAACAACCCCCAAGCCATCAAGCTCTTGTCATTAATAGATATAACAGTGTGAATTTTATTCTTATAAAACCTTGGTACTGTAACAAACAGTTTTTTGTCATGGTTTCTCAAATTCTGAGTTCTAAGTGAATTAATCACAGTAATCATTGCAATCTAAGTAACCGTTTTAAAGTTTTAGTATCAATTGATTTTACTAAAATAATTTTCATACTTTTAGTTCTCAGCAGCCATTGTTTTGTGATCAATTGGGCTTGAACACCTAAAGCACTCTAATAAATTTAAAATTGAGTTTGCTTTGAAATTTTGGGCGATGTAACCCAAGTACCTGTTTTGAGATTCTATTCTATTGTTTCTACCTCTTTGCCACTCAAATAAAAGTTACCTTTTGCTTTAATATAATTATTTTTGATTTTTATGTCTCTTCAAGACATTAATATATATTTTGTTCGTTTTAAAGAAGCCCTTTGACGCAGTTGTTTATTCTGGTGGATATAAGCAATCCAGTAGCCCCAAATGAATGGATGGCCTGGCCATAGTACTTTAGCCAAGTGGCCATTAGTGGTAGAGCATGTAGGCATTAGGTTTTAACCCACGTTTTGGACAGGAATTTTTTTCCTTAAAATAGAAAATTACTGAGATTGGTGTTGTTGTGATTCTGATATGACTGGACAAAAATCACTAAGTTGCTATGGTATAATGGGTAGAATATGCCAAGCCTGGTTATGAGTTACAATTAAATGAGCGCCTTAGGATGAGTTGATATTGGGTTGAAAAAAAATATTTGATCACCTCTGAATTAAAAATAAATTAATGTTGACAAACAATTAATAATGAGATTTTAATGTACAACGGATACTGAGTGGAGCGCCTTGAATTGAGGTGACATGAATTTAATGCATAGTAACCTCTGCTGGAACTAATGAGAAAGTGGTGGAAAAATTACTAGACAAAATGGTTGGTATTGACTAAAGTTACTGAGAGATAAGTGATATGATTAGATAAGAAGAGGAGGGTTGTTAGTAGTTTAAGGCAAGCAGAACAGCGAGGATCACTGTATATTAAATTATATAAAATAGTTTATTTGTGGCATGTTAAAATTTAAGGGTTTTGCTGATCGTTTCTGACTTTAATTCCTAAATTTTAACTGCACATTTTTGGATTTGTGCAATCCTTCTCATTGTCTGATAATAATATATATTTAATTGATAAAAGTATGAAGAACTCTTTATGTAGTTGGTTAGATCACAAGTGTTGTATCCAACGCTTGACCAGATTCTATTCAAAATACTTAAGATGCCTCACTAGGTATTTCTACCCTTATCCGCCTAGCTTGAACCATGCTCAGATCCTCGTTTATGGCCTCTCTGGTGACACACAGTCATTAGCAATCCCCATCTCAGCCCATCCTCTCTTCTCTTCTCTGGATCCCCAATCCTTAATCTTTATCATAAAGATTCTCCAATTAAAGCACCCAGTAATAATTTCTCAAAGATGAATAGATCTAGAAATGAATTATGCTAAAGTATGTTTTTTATTAAGTGAACTCATAAGGGAATTTTATAGTGGGGTTTTGGTGCCCAACCCTCAGTTGGCACCTCAACAATGAAACGGCAGCCATTGCCATTGAATTACCCTTCATCGTCTCATCAGCAATGGTCTTCCCCACCCTGGCTTTGATTCCATCATCAGACATCCTTGAGACCTAAAATGGAAAGAGTCAGAAAATGTGTCCCTAATATTTTCCTCTTGATCCCAGCAAACCAACTATATTTGGTAAGTGACCTGCTCAGGTAGTGTAACTTGTTACTCATTAAGGCAGGTCATGAACCAACTGATCGATTCTCTAAATGTAGATGGCATTACACGCCTCACAACTTGATTTAAATTTCTAAATGGTCAGTGATGAACCCTGACCAATCCCAATCAGTACATCTGATAGTTAATCATCAATCAACTATCAGATACCATAGATTATTGGCAACTCTGCCCAATGAAATCTTAAGCATTCACCCATATCAATCCCCAATGGATCCAAACCAGGAAATTTCCTAAAATCCCCCAACATTGTTAATCTGAAATTAGGGTCAAAAAATATCCAATTCACTTTTCTATAGGAAATTATCCCCTAGTGACCCCTGATAATCTAGTTGGCTGGAAATGTTGGCAATTGTCTAAGCAGGGCAATTGCTCCGCCTTTATTAAAGATTTATTATGCTGTTTTAAGGGTAACAATCATCATATTATCAGTCCTATTGCTCAGTGTTCTTAACCCTGTGCAAAGCCCCTTTAGTGTATCTCTAAGATAGCGCCAAATTTATAAACAGGTGCTTTATTGAGGAAGCTATTTTTGGCGTGGGGTTTTTTGCTGACATTATATTCAAGGACTTTGAAAACCTAAGCATTACACTTACAATATTTTCAATATTAATTATCTATTTTACCAGGTTTATGTCTTCTTACAAGGCAACTGATGTTAAGGTCAACTTAACCTGTGCTAAAAATTCTGTGATCAAAGTGCCAATTTCTTCTTTAGTGCTCACAACAGGGGGGAATTTTTTGTATTCCTGCACACCTACTTTCTTTTATTTACTTAATAGCCTGTATGCTGAAGCGGCTGACCCACGGCACAGCATACTTATTTTTAATTACCTTTAATGAGTGGAGGATAACTCCTGCTGTATTGCCTGCTAAGATCACTATATGAGGGGATCAGTATAATTATTCTCTGACCTCTACCAGGTGATTAAATCCCATAAGTCTAGGCCAATTATAAGACTTGTGATTAAATAATTGAATTAAGCTTCTGGTGTTCTACCCAGAATTTGAGCAGTCTGAGAATAAGCTCAATTTTGAACGTCAAAAAATTTAATGACCTATTGAGGCAAATCCGCCAGGAATTTAAGGATAGCCCTTGTTAATGTAGCCTATTTTATGTTGAGGATTGCATAAGGTCATATGGCTGTTTTAGTTGATAACAACATGGAAGATTCAGACTTAAATTTGATGAGGCTCCAATGGCAGATATTGGTAAAGTGCCCATCTTGCCCAGGGGGTGATGATAAAAGGGATTGAGCTAATTGCAATAAATCATTTGTTTGTTCACAGGATGTACCATCAGATGAATTGTATGGTCTCATTATTCTGTATGTGGGATTTTTTCTGATGGTTCCAAGCATGTACAACCATTTTAAAGCCTTGGGTATAAACATTATGGGGCTGCTTCAAAGCACTTTAGAACTCTAACTTTTCACCTTACAACAAGAAGGCTAATTTTAAACCTTATAACAATAATACTATATATGACGTTATTGGTGCCGTAAAAATGACAATGCTAAATGTAAATATATTATAGATGATACTCTGTGTATATGACAATAGAACTTATATATGGAATTTTGAGATTTGAAATTTTAAGTAGTAATTGATTTATATCAAATTAAGACATTGTCACAAGGCGATTGTACACTTGCTGCTTGGTAAAATGGCCAGCGGTAACCGTTTCAATGATCCTTTGGGATCCTCTGGGATTATTTCTTAAACCATATGGAGCGCTGAGCTGCTTAGTAATTTATGGCTGCTTCTCTTCTTGCTCCTGGTAATCTTATGACCCTTGAGTCTCTTTCAAATGCATGGGAAATTGGTATACTCAATTAATGTAATTTGAAAAATTATTTGCTTCACGTTTTGGAGATATTTGTATTGCTAAGTTTTTATTTATTGGTAAACTCTCTTTGGACATTACTTTGTAATTCTACCATCATTGGCAGTTGAACCCCAAGGGTATAAAAGGGGTTCATCCAAGACGTTATTTGTTATTTTCTGTAAATTGTTGTCATGACAGTTTTTATAATCATGTGTCCTCTGACGTCATGCTGACCAGCTGTCAAATTATTGGGGCTGTCAGGGGGTAAATAAGGCCTCTGTTGCTATGAACTTTGGGCCCTTTAAAGCTTTAAAGGACTTTGAATTTTAACAATTTTTGTTTAATGCCCATGTTATTTGGGACTAGATTTTTACTCTAGCCATTAATTCACTAGTACTTTTTTGTAGATATAAAGGAAGATGGTTTTCAGGAGGTGTTTTCCTTAGGTTGAGGAAAAATCCTCTATAGTTGAGCATTTCTCAACATTATTTTCCTTCAAGACAAGAAATAAAGAAGACATTAAGTGCCATAAATGAACTTTTTTAAGTAATTTAGAGGGTAATATCATTTTAGAGTATTGGTTCCTCTTCTCATGACAAATGTTTCTGAGAACAATCCAGTCAGCCTTAACTTCTCAGGTTGTCATACGTGCTTATGGTAAAAAATCACTTTTTGTCCCACTCAATAAAACGAGAAACTTGGGTTTTTAGTCACTTACTTTATAGCTCTTATAATGAAATTGTATAGTTTATGCTGACAATCAGCTAAATCTTAGTTAACTCCTCTACTAAAGCCTTTTGTTATATGCCTGTGGATATGTTCTTTGTATCCACATTATAACTGTAGCTAATAATCATTGTAACTCAGTTTCTAGTCCATATTGCGCTTTTAATGTATACATACAAATAGTCCTGTAGTAGCTTAAATGGTAAGCAAATAAGGCTAATGGCAACAGGATGTCCTACTTTACTCTGCAGTTCACAGCAAACTTCTAAAATATTAGTGCGAGTTTTTTGTTGATTTTTCTACACTTATTACGTTAGATGGTGTAAATGACGTGGTGAAATGTTGTTTAAAACTTATTAAGTCCATCAGGTGTCTCACAACATTTGAAACAAAAATCCGTTTATTATAAGATTATGTTATCTTAGGGCATCTATACATGTAATGACCTGGTGTTAAAAGAGTCTTTTGGTAACTCTCCCAGTAAAAGCCTTAACTGCAATTGCTTCTTTCTATATTGTGAAGTGATCTATCACTACACTATTAAACTGATCCGATGGAAGACTGGGATTGGTCCATCAAAATTTATGGAAATGTTGTAAAAGGGCGCTCTTATAGGACAGACTAAAACTTGAATTTCTTCTTAAGATTATCTTATTGGGCTCATTAGATGCAAAGCTCCAGATCCTGACTGATATCGTCCAACATTGCCTCACAGAATTTTTTTCTTTAAAATGCTGGCGTGTCTTCTCTAAATTATCCGTGGCCAAATTGATAAGTCCTTACACGAGTAGCGCCATTTGTTTGCTTGGCTTTTATATGTTAGCTATTTATCATGTACTTGTTTCTACAGATTTCGTCTCATAATCTCATTTCTCTGATAAAGCCCTTCAGTATCTTATAAACTGAAATATCCTATTATTTCCGTTCCTCATTAGTTTTTCTATAAGCTCATACATCTTTTTGCTTTCATGGGCTTGCAGATTGAAAACAGGAATTTGTGACAAGCCATCTGCATTCAGGTACTTCTCTTCTGCTTTGGTACATGATCTCAAAATTATAGCATTGCAACTGAATAGCACATTCTATTCTCAAGAATCAATTCTTTAAGTTCATCAACTATATCATATAAGTATGGTCCATGATTTCTTAAAGAGTAGGCCATATAAGTAGGGCCATAAGTGGATTGCTGCTCTAATCACCACTAGGCACTCGCGCTATGTAGTGTGTAGTTGTGATCTTCCTTCTGAATGTCTTTTAGTTAACTTAATTGGCCGATCTACTCCTTCTTCATCCATCAGAGCTAAAATGGCGCCCATATCCACATTGCTGTAATCTGCAAAAATGTAGAAGGTATTCAGAAATCCAGGTATATCAATATCAGGGATTCCATTAGACTCTGCTTGATCTGGTTGAAGCATCTTATTGCTCTTGTTTCCAATTAAATATTACTTACTTGTTAACTAGACGTGTGAGCAGCTCAGCAATGTTCACAAAGTTTGACAATAATTACGTTGGTAACCCACCATACCAAAAAAACCTGGAAGTATTTTATGCAATGGGGTAAACTCATCTTGGCTATAGTTTCAACCTTCCCTTGCTGAAGCTTGCTTCCACTTTGATCCACTTCATAGCTGAGGAATTCCATATAGCTCTTTAGAAATTAGCACTTGCTTTCATTTAAGCCTTAAGGTGTTATCTCTTGATTGGTTAAAAACCACCAACAAGTGTGTCAGGTTATCCTTGAAAGTTTTTCTGAAAACCATGATATAGTCTGTCGGAAAATTATCCAGATTGATACCTCCAATGCTTTAGGCGGATTTGAGCTGAAATAGGCCAAACCTGGAAGAATGTCTTATTGACTGAATTTTGTGGTGTTTTATGAGATTGCTAGTTAGTTGCTCCCCAAATTGGGTTAAGCTAAATTGTATTCTTATGAGTTGGGAAGTTATGATCAAATGGAGCCAATTGATGGCTTGAATTAAGTTTATGGATCACTGGCAACTAGTAGCTGAGGATGATCATTTTTATTAATTTAGTGTATGTCAGCGAAACCCAATTATTATATATTTGATGCGGCCAAAAATGTTTCCAGCGCCTATATAATAATCATCTGTGACCTGAAAGGTGATACACTGAAGATTGACCAAGAAGAGTTAAGACGTGATGTTGATGAGTTGCTGAGATATTTTGAGTTAAGAAAATTACCAAAGAGGTTTTCAGCATATAAGTACTAACTAAACAAAGGTCAAATCCTACTTCATTATTTATTCAAATAGGCAATTTATACAGCTCACCAGCAACTGAATGCTGAGGATGAGCTGAAACTAATAATTGCTCATTGGGAAGGATGGGGCAAGAGGGTTAATGCTAAGAAAGAAGATAGCTCAGGTGAAGGGCAAGAATGATTAGCTGGAAGAATCAGCGATGAGCCAATAGGTTACCAATGGGCACAGTATTCATTTTGTACATAAAAATACCAGGAACTTCCACGCTGGCTATATTGACTCCCATCCTTTTAAGGGGTATTTTACACTTGGCTTCCGTTCAGAATCTGATAGCGGCAGCAGCCAGGCTTCAATTGATCTTTTAAAAAATCCCCTCCCCACCATTCAAACCCAGCTCCCAGATGAGGCCACTTTGTTGGTCCAGTTTGCCAGGTTGCCCTCCCAACTCTCCCCCAAACGCCTCTGCCACAAGCTCACAGAATGTTTATCTGTTTATGGTGCAGACTCAATGTTAAAGTTTGTGGTTTTAAATTGGGAGGATCATCTGGCAGGGCCTTGCGCCATTGCAACGATCCACCTTTTCCATTGCAATCTACATCTCGTGATCCCCCCGCTCTGAGATCATATGAGCCCCTGATAACCCATTCTGGGTGCACATCAAAAAAGGCCATGTCATTTGCCCTTGTTCTTTTTGCTTGAGCACTCAAAGTGCAAGTGCCCCACAGTTTCTTCTTATGCTGCTTCTGCTACTCGTCCCTCAGGCATTTGGCCTATGGCTGTTTTGCCCCACTTTTAGAATGGGGCTCAATCCTCTCACCCCAATCTCAGGGAAATTTGCCGTTGCCCCAAAATTGGCAGCCAATCAAAAACAAAATTATAAAAATATAATAAAAATTTGATTGGATTATGAAATCCTGAGTGAATAGCTGAATCATTTCAGCTGAGCTGCAGTGGTTGACAGCATGTGACCAATCAGCTCCTGCCACTGCCCCAATTCTGGTAACTGGACCAGTGCTGGCTGAATCCAATCCATTTGAGGCTCAAATAATTGATGAAGAGGAACAGCCATACCAATTAAACTGGATTTTGCTTTGGATGAGTTCTTTGTTGACCCTCCCAATTTGCGTCTCCAATGTTTTTGCCCTTGAATAGGTTTTACAATTTAGAAAAATATTACCAAAATGGCAGTTGAGGTTGCAGCTGTCCATGCTAACACCCTACTTCATCAGCATCTTCATGGGGAGATGGAGCCCCTTGTTAAGGTTATTCATATCACCAATTTTACCCATAATTTTGAGGAAGATGCGAAGCATAAAATTGAGGTGCTTGCTTTTGGTGTGAGCCGTGCTTACATTGATGCAGCAAAAACTTCTCTTTTTGACCCCAAATTATCCCAAAAATCTGCCGGAGCATAAAGTAATACACTTGTGTGCCTGCTCTTATCACTTTCGCTGAGCATCAATTTGTTCAATACGTTGAGTCAATGGACACTGCCAGCCTCATCAACGAAGAGAAACCACAATTATACCTCCTTATGCCACATGTTGCTGATGATCCTACCCTGTTGTTGTCTGCCATGGTCCACCAGCTAAGTCGGGTGCGAGACAAAAAATTTTCCCCAAAGCTTCCTCACAATATTATATGACTTCCTAGGCTGTTATCTGAGGAGCCATATTATGAACTTTTAATTTCTAATAATTTCTTTGTTTGGCCCATTTTCATGAAAGGATGCGTGGCGGCTCCCCCTTTTGGGTTGGGCACCACTAGTGCTAAAAAATACCAGGCATTTCCCTTTCAATAAACATCTCTCTTTGCCTTATTTCACATTTATTATAAGTTTATGTTTATTCTTATGTGTTGGGGTTAAGGCTGGGGGATCCCCAAATGGCGCGGGTGACACACCAAGGGGTCAGCTGGTGTTTCTGACCCTGTCATCTAAGGTAAAATGGCAAGGGCCAAACAGTCTTCATACTGGTTGGCCTTCCAACCAGCTTAGCCCACTGTCACCGGAAAAGCGATTTTCTAAGATGGTGATCACTACAGGGGGTTCTACTGGTTGGTGCCTGAGTAGCCAACAGGTGGGTGAGGATTCTGGCAATGGTTGGTAGTGGGGAGGGGCAAGCTCTGGACTCCCACCCCAAACGCTGAGGTTGAAAAGTAGGAGGGTTACCATCTGGTTAAGTAAGGCAAATGTCAGAATTTTTCAACAGTTGGGGCCATCAAATGATTTATCGTTATTTAGGGGGATATGGCCAAACCTGCGGTATGGCACTAACTGAATTTTGAAGTGGTTAAGTGTTAATGGATAGTTGCTCCTCAATTGGGAAGAGCCTAATATAAGTATTCTGCAGAGTTTGGAAGTTAGGATTGGGTCAAAGACAATTTCTGACCTTAATTAATATAAATATCACCGGAAACTAGTAGCTGGTTATCCATTATTTATATCTAAATATTGTCATAAGAGACTGGACTATAGAAAAATTGCTTTTCCAGTGAAAGTGGGTGTCAAGATTATGATATGACTGGATGATAAGTCATGAATAGCTAAAGCAAATTGGTCTAAATCCGCTGACCAAGGTGATTGGTTATGATTATTTGAGCGCCTTGAAATGAGGTGATATTGGGTTATAAAGGGCTATTATTGGATCGCCTTCAAATAATGTGTTAAGACAATGTTACCATTTGACAAATATTCATTAATTTGCCTCAAACTAAATTGATAGAGAATTTAAAAATACCATACTGGAACCAATGTGAATACAGTGGAACTAAATAGCTGAGTCAAGGGAATGGTATTGTCCAAAGTTGCTGATATATAAGTGAGATGAGGTGATTGAAAGTGAATTTTGGGAATAGTTTTTTGAGATCAGAAAAATGGGGAACCACTGTAATTATTAATTAGGTAAATTTGTCGTTGGGGTAATTGCTCCATATTATAATTATATTTTCAAGTGTGTTCAAGGACCAGCAATCCTCACATTGTCCATCCGTTTTTCAGTGCGTTCAACCTGTGTGACCCTTATGGTGTATCCTAACATATCGCCAAAAAGGTAAAACAGTGGCGCTCACTACTGGGGGCCCATTGATCAACCACTAAAAAGACTAAAATCTCCAATCGCCGCCCATGTCACATCAGTTCTGCTTTAACAGAGAATCTTTATGATAAACTGCACCAGCTGAGTAATATGAACTTGAACACACTTTAAATGTGGTGCTCAAAACAGGATCATTTTCTTTAGGAGCAGAAGACTTTATGCACTAGCTTGACAGCACTTTTAGTCAAATACATATTCTTGGACAACAAAACAAGAAGCTTCCTAAACACTAGGATGAAACTACCAAATGACTGCATAGCTCAGAGCAGAAATTGAACACTACCTCCCAGCCCCCTCATTGTAAGAGGAAGAGCGACAGAGGGCTTCTTGAGGAGAATTATACGATGAAGAATATGAAGCTGGCATGAGTTACTACACCCAGGAGGGCATCTCTGGATATGGTTACGAATTGGTTATCCAATTCCCCCAAGTGATGGCAGTACTGCCCTCCAAAGTGGTTCACGTTACAATCAAATCCGCGGACAACCCAACATCCACTGGCGCAGCTCCTCAGCAAGATACCGCCTATTGATCATGACCCATTCCTCAGTACGTCCCAAAAAAGGTCATGGTTATGAGCAGGAATATTAGGACTTTATCAACAACCTTCCTCCATTCAATCGCAATGAGAATATCCACAGTTTCTTTTATTGGATCTTGTTTGCAGTGAAAGACGCCTCAGATCAGCGTAAAGCTAGACTGTTAATTTCTTCCTTAGATGTAAGGAGTGCCTATCAAGTCACCTGCTATCTCCCAAGCAGCTCCGTTACATACCAAGGAGTATAAAAATACTATGCTGCAGCTGTTTGAGGGTACTTCAGTATGTTGCATTAAAAGGTGGAGTTCTTGACTATTCGGTTCTACTGCATTGAGACCCTCATGGATTTTGATGACTGATTTACTGCACAAGCTTATTTGCTAATTAAAACAGGCGTTTTAGTGGAAGCCAATGTGTGCATCATAATGACCTCTGAGGTGAAGCCATAACATGAGCTTCACAATGCCATGATTCAATATTGGATGTCAATATACCTCTTTTTAAAATTGTTCAGCTTATGCGTCATCTATACACTACCTTTATTCCACCCAATACAGAGTTAAAACATAGTGCCGCCATTGCCAGACCCTCTTATTTGTGGGAATACTCCCGTCCTACCCATATTCTACAGAGTAACCCCCAGCCTTATTATAAACCTATGCCTTGCCCTTGGACGAGATACCTCCAACTGTTTAATTTCCGCTCGAGCCCTGTTTATGAAAAGTTTCAGCAACCTAGCTACGAATCTGGACCTAGTTATTTTGAGCGTCTGAATTTATCCAATAGGCCTGTCCCTAGTTACGCCAATTGCCAACAATCAAACTATCAAGCCAGCCACTCTTATGAGAACCAAGGACGTGGCCCTTATGGGGTTAATTGCTTTAAATGTGGTCGCCCTGGCCACCTTGCACAGAGTTGCCCTAACCGTCAAGCTCATTACATGCAACAGGATCATAAACCAAGGAAAAGATTGAGCGGAATAGGGGTGGGACTCTCTACCTCCACAATCCCACTCTGAACATCTCACCTGAATCAATTGTTGTATATCCAGTGGAAGTTCCTCTATATGATGACGGGATTTTATACCAGCAACCAGTTGAAGTAGTGAATGTACTATATGATATAAGCCAAGGCCATGTTGGATGAAGGACCTTAGGAGAAACTGAAGCTGTACATCTGTCTACTGTTCAACCAAGATTCTTCAGACATGCTGGATCCAGCTGCAGATGCGCCAACCTTGAAAGGAGTAAACGTTGCCCTCCCAGTAGATGATATTGTTAAAGAATACCCCAAAGTCGAAGAGGTGATTATGAGTTTTTTTGGGAGAAAAAATCCCTTAAATGTTTATATATTAAGCAGTCAATATTATCTTATTCTGAGTGTACATAATGGGACATTTTTGTAGCAAAAAATAGAGTTCACACTATAGTTGATACGGGAGCCCCAGTCTATATAGTTTCCACTAAGTTGGTGGTGAAATTGACGTTAAAGCCTGATGTGGAAAATCGAATGGTGTATGGGATGACTGGAACAAAAGCACAGTTTCTGAAGGGGCGTACAGCGCGCTACCTTTTCAGTTTGGGTCCATTGACATTGTAGATCTGGCAATAGTGCTGCCAAACAGTAATTATAACCTGCTAATTGGAACTTCTTTCTTGCAACACTTTTGTGCAGTCGTTGATATGACGGAGGAGACTTTCAAAATTCTGGGGAAGAACATAATAATTTACTTTACCTCTAGTGGAGTGCCAAAGAATCTGGTTTATATGGGCATATCAATCTTGCATATAGTGATGGGGTGATTCCTGTTTATTAACATCTACTAAAAGCAAGACCCAGGCCCTTCCCTCAGCAGATATATAACTTAAGGGCTACTTCTCCGAGATGCTGGGCCTATATCTATTCTTTCCTGACACCAAGTCATAGTGAACACTGAGTTAGAGGTGGTAATGCTAACTAGGCACTATGGGGAGGTCATTGAGCCCTATCAGCAATTGTGGCTACAGCTTCATGAGGCTCCAGTTATTATACTCCCAGATCATGGGGAGATCAAGATTTTGTTAATATATCTCCAGAACAAACTAATAAAAATCATCCAACATCACATAGTGACGTAATTACAGTTGGCACCAGTTGAGGAGGTCCTTCAGGTTCACAAGTTTGGGTAACTGGATGACTTTGGTCTAACCATCAAGTTGTACCCGCGTAATGACAGTTGTACCCTAGAGAATTTAATAGGGCTATTGGAAGATCAAAAAGATAAATTAATAGCTTTATTTCAGAATAAGAAGATTTTCGCTGTAGACAACCACAATTTAGAGTGCGCTTGGGGGATGGTCCATCAATTGAACACTGGGAATCATCCTCCCATCAGGTCTCAGCCAATCCGCTGATCAAGGGCAGCTGAAGAAGTTGTCACAGAGGAAATTGATAAGTTTCTGGAGCAAGGAATGATTGAACCGTCCAAAAGTCCGTGTGCTTCACCCGTTCTTATTGTAAAAAAGAAGTATGGTACCATCTGGGTAGTGATAGACTATTGGAAGCTCAACAGCATTACCAAGAAGGACTCATACCCTTGCCCTGGACTGATGATTCATTGGATCAGTAAGGAGGAGCTCGCTACTTCTAGGCAATGGATCTGATATCAGGTTACTGGCAAATTGTGTTGCCCACAGAGAAACAGGAGAAATGCCATAATCACATCCAAAGGTCTTTTCAACTGACCCGTCTGCCTCAAGGGCTATTTAATGCCCTGGATACGTTCCAACAAGCCATGGACACTATACTCAGTGATCTGAAGCTTTTGTGCATCCTCATGTACCTTGATGACATCATCGTTTTTTCCCAAACCTTTTCAAACACCTTAATGATCTAAAGAGGTATTCCGCCAGCTCTCTGAGGCAAACATTAAGATTAAGCCTCTTAATGCTATTTCTTTAAAGACCAGTTGGAATACTTGTGTTTTGTGATAGACTCTTATGGGCTGAAACCACAGCCGGCCAAGGTGGAGGCCATCTGAAAAATGACTAACCCAAACAGTAAGCGCAACATACAGGTATTTTTTAAATGTTTGACTACTACCGCGCTTCATCTCAAACTTCTGCTGAGTTGGGGGCCCGCTACCTGAGTTTTTAAATTAGGATACCAAGTTCAAATGGATGGAACGCTGTCAATTCTCCTTTAACACACTTTGGAAAGTGCTGATCAGTGTGCCGGTGCTACGCTATCTAACTTTGATAAAGAGCTCATTATTTAGATGGGTGCATCCCTTTCTGCTGTGGGGACGGACCTATCCCAAAAATTAGATGAGGGGGAGGAGCACCCAGTGGCTTACTGTAGTCAAAGCTTATATTTTCATGAACGTAATTATACTGTGACCAAGTGGGAGTGATTATTGGTAATCTACACATATAGGAAATTTAAAGTCTACTTGCATGGGGTAAAGTTTAAAAGCATAATGGATCACGCGTCAATACATTGGTTGATGAGCCTCAAAGAACCTGAAGGGCATCTATCCTGATGGTCTCTTAAGCTGCAGGCTTATGAATTTGAGATACTCCACTGACCGGGAGCTTAAAATCAGAAAGCTGAGTGCTTAAAAAGATTGCCAACCATTGCCATGATGGTAGATCTTAGAAGTGTGATGTACAATAAGATTCTCAGCGGGACATATGTTGACAAACTTCCTCAAGTTAGAAAAGCGTTAATTGAGATGTATGCGAAAACTTTCCAATGGAATGGGGAACTGTACAAGCGGATGGGAGATTCTACAGTGACCTTTCCATGACCCTTGGCATGGACTAGCATTATTATGATCACCTATAAGCAGTCAGACATGAGGGCATGAGCAAGACATTGAAATTATTGCGCTCTTGGTATTACTGGAGAAAGCATGAACTTTGATGTGACTAAAACCATTTCCTGTTGCAACCAGTGCCATGTCGAAAGGCTGTTGTGCCAGAAAACTTCATATCAGTTAGTGAAACCACAATTTTGCTTGGAAAACGGTTTTTTGATGTTATTAGCCTCTTCCAACGTGATCCAACAAGTCAGAAATATTCTGGTGGAGATCAACCACATGACCAGTTGGGTTGAAGCATGGGTGATACAGGATTAGGGGGCATTCATGGTGGCCATACTCATAATGGAATGTGTTATCCAGCAACATAGCTGACCTCAGTTCATTCTTACTAATAATGGTACCAACTTCGCCTTGCACATTCTTCCAAAGTTAAATATGCTAATGGGCATCCGTGAGGCTCTGATGACTCCAACCCTGAGTCTAATGGGATTGTCAAATGATTCAATGTTACATTTGTTAATATACTCCAGAAACTGGTAACTGATAGACCCTCTGATTGGAGTTCCCTCCTGTCTACTTTTGTTTTTGCTTAAATTAGATATCATTCCGCCATGAGGAAGAACCCTTTCAATTATATGAATGAGATCCTGCTCTTCCATAATTGCTCTATGTGCGCATAGAAGAGACCAGAGGAATGGATTCCAACCATTACTTGACTAATTTAGTTAATACATATGTCGGACATTTGACTACTAGGCTTCAAAATAAGAATGCTGCAGGTGAAATTTCTGCCAAATAGAGGAAATGTCAGACATTTATAAATCTGTGACAAGGAGGAAATCGAATTTAATAGTAATAGTGATTTAGTTGGCCTAAGATTATTGCTGATTCTCAATGGAACCCTACAAATTTGGGTAGCAAAATTTCAACTCCTCTACAGGCAACTAAATCAAAAACCAATAGTCAAATTATTCGAACCATGAAGCAGACCATGGGGCATCCATCAGATGAAGCTTCCCCAACCATGCCAGGTCCATTCAAGCACCTACACGGGAACCACCCCCTTTTATAGGCGTAACAGGGTTCCCCAAGATGCAATAATTTTCTCAGATGCGGATTGGCTGAAACAAAAAATAATTATCTCAAAGGTATGTCTTGGCCAATAATGTTTTCCTTTTACTGTCTCATTAAAGAGATGCGAGTTTGTTGAGCCATAATATGTCAAAATCGCATATTACCTAATTTGGAATTCCCCAAGCCATCTGAATGTTGAGCCTCGACACTTTATTTATTCATATTGATTTATAGTATGTATTCTCTCGATTTACCCTGCACAGCCTATAATAAAAACCCGTAAAAATGTAACCACTTTATTTACTTATTTTATTTATATCCTATAACTGTGAGGCACGCTCCTCACCTATATTGTTGGATTTGAAGCTACCAGCACCAGCGAGCCTTTTTCTTAACCCTCAAATCTAACAAGTGGTGCTCACTATAGAGGCCCTGTACACCAAAAAAACGTTATTATAATGGAGACAGTTGGCGGTGGTAACCCTTCTGACCTTTCCACTGACATTAACCCTAGGCTAGCACTTATGAAACAACAGCTAGCCAGTGTTTTGTATCACCTTAAATGGCTTGAGAAGCAACCATTTTTAATGGCCAACTATATAAAAAACCCCTCTGCGAGACAAATTCACACCAAGAAAGAGCAGTATTGCCTCCTTCCTCTATGTTTAGAAATTTGAGATGGAAGGAGCAACTGACCAACAAAAATCCAGTATATTATTCCCTGCTTAAACCGTTTTGCTCAAGAAATAATGGTCCCCACCATGGACAACCTCAGCACTTGTGCAGAGGTTAAGCAAGCGCTTCTTGATGAGTTTGGCTCCAAACAGAGTTTGCAACGGCAAAAACAGGCCTTTATGTGCCTTAGTTTGCAAGAGGGAGAATCAATTTACCTCTTTTGTTGAGCGCTTCTATAATAAAGCTCAATCTCTGTTGCTTGCCCAAATGCTCCCTCTCAATGATGCAATTGCAGTTATAATAGCAGAATTAGCATCTCATCCCTCCTTCATGATGAATCTCTCTTTAATAAAGTGCATTTTCACAGCTATATGAGATATTAAGGAAGCCTTATTAGCAGTTGCAGATATCAATGAGTTTGAATCTACCCAAGGATGTTTGCGTAAAGCTGCTACGTTGACGAATTTAGCTTTGACTACAGCTGTTAACCTTTGGAAACCTGTTCTTGCGAAGTTGCCAGCACATTCTGTTACTCCTTCCTATAAAAAATAAGCATATTATAATGGCTTTGACAGGGCAGTGCTCTCCTTCATCTTCAGTTCGAAATAGTCAGTTGGAGAAAGCAGTTGTCCTTTGCCTTGCATATCTTCTTCTTCAGAGCGGCCTTCCCAAGTGGTTTCAAAGCCTGCTCTTCAGCCTAAACCCCTTTCTCAGGTCCCAATCACTCCCACTAACAATGGGTTAAATGACCAGGTCACAAAGGCTAAACTGCATGTTTTACAAAAGCACAAAGCCACTGAGGAATCAAAGCTGTTATAGATAAAGTATCTACCTCTACAGTGCTATCCCTCTCAACATCTCATTCATATGACTCTAGTCTGAAGCCTATCTCCTTGAGGCAGCATCAACCCCCTGCTTTGAAGGTCGAAACTTAAGCTGTGGCAGTTCTAACGCCTCCCTCAAAAGTAAGTAGGGTGGAAGAACAACCCCAGGACTTATTATCCCATAAGGGAAGGCCTGAACCTAAACCACCTCTTATGAGCTCCATAACCAGCATTGATACCCCCTCTGACGATGAGTCTAATGGGGGTGATGAAGATGTTTGTCATTTCAATTTAGGAGCCATAGGTGAAGTGGAGGTACAATATTGAATGAAACTGATGAGAATAAATTGGGCTAAGGTCCCTTGTCACACTTATCTTTGGCAAGTGATAAGGGGTCTTGAGATTATTGACACTGCTAATGACGTGTACCAGTTCATTGCCACGTTTCTCTGATCTACTCAGAGTGTGTTTACCCTGCAGAATACCCATGAGAAATACTCTGAAACTGCAAAAATCCTTGCCTCCACTTTTCATAAAAAAAGGTCCTTGCTCTTCTCCTCCTTGGTGGTACTTTAACTAAAATGGAGGTCATTGTTAATGGAGTGCGGGTTAAAGCTATCCTTGACACTGGGTCCCTGTTAAATGTTTTTTCAACATAGCTCATAAAAAAATTAAGCCG
Organism: Massospora cicadina; assembly: GCA_022478985.1. Lineage (NCBI taxonomy): Eukaryota > Fungi > Entomophthoromycota > Entomophthoromycetes > Entomophthorales > Entomophthoraceae > Massospora > Massospora cicadina. The sequence goes on from JAKSZP010001376.1 coordinate 124,145, forward strand.
GCCCCTGACCTTGACTACACTCAAGAGTTTGGAATGGATGGTCCAAACAACACCCACGCCATTGGAGCCTACTCTTCTCTGCTCATATGGTTTAAGTAGCCTCTCTTGTCAGCTCCAGATGTGGCTTTGACTAATAATACCTACGATTTATTCATTGGAACCCAATTTATGCTTGAATATGGAATTGTTATTAATTTGAAGCAGGGCTATCTCTCTGCTTAAATATGTGGTTCCTCCAATTCTGTCTAATGATGAGCTCAGTAAAAATGATTTATGTTTGAACAGTTGAGTATCCCTCTTCCGCTTTATCCCTGCATTACACCATGGCAAGACAGCATACAAAACTGTTGCCTCCCTCAGTGGATGCCTGGGAGGGTATTTCTTTCTATGCTTCTGAAGAGGTGTCATTAAGGCTAGGGAACAAAGGGTAGTTGACATGAAGATTACCATGTAAAATCCCCACAACTGCCTATTGCAGCTTTTTCAGAATAGATGGAATAAGTCCTTTTTAGACCAGAGCATTACCAGGCGTGTTAGATCCCGCCTATCATCGACCTATTAACCTTTTGCTGGAAAATCTCACCAAGAAGGATATGATGGTAAAAAAACATCAGGATATCGGAAGAGGCCTGCTGATACCCGTTCATGACATCAAAAAGGTCCACTGTATTGGGTCTATGGCAGATATGGGCTTACCTGAAGATCACTTCATATGAACCCTACCTACTGTTCAGATCTCCGATAAATTAGCCCCAGCTGAGCTGGATAAAGTCCACACCTTACTTGAGGATTATAGCAACAATTTCTCCAAATCTGACAATGTTTATGGGCATATGAAGGGGTAAATGCATATGATTGACGTTAGAGATGCTAAACCCATTTGCTCCAAGCCCTATCATAAATCAAAAGTTGAGGAGCTACAGATGCAGATGGAGATCAAACTGGTTCTGGTGTGGATTTCTGGTGCCATCACAAAGCCCTTGGTCGTCCCCTTTCCTCCTCATAAAAAAATAAAATGGAGGCCATTGGGTAGTGACGGACTATCACAAATTAAAAACCTCACCAAGAAGGAAAGTTATCCTATTCCTCGCATTGATGACGCTCTGGCCCAACTATCTGGGTCTAAAAACTTCTCCGCCATGGAACTGGCTAGCGGCTAAAAAAAATGGACTTTTCTCACAAGGCCAGGAGAAATGTACTCTTATTTGCAGTGAGGGTCTCTTCCAATCTACCTGACTACCGTAAGGGTTGTGCAACGCGCCCGCCACTTTCCAGCGAGCAAAGGATCATATCTTGCAGGATCTAAAACTAAGCTGCGTCATCATCTACCTCAATGATATTACAGTCTTCTAAGACTTTCAATGAACACCTCACACATTTAAAGGAGGTGTTTCAATGCTTGTGGGCTTCTAATATCAAATTAAAGCCCTCAAAATGCACATTTTTCCATAGGAAGTTGGATTTCCATGGGCACGCTATATCACAAGATTGGATACTTGCTTCAAGATAAAGTCGAAGCAATATCCAAGATGCCTGAGCCCTAACCCTTAGTACCATTTAAATATGCTTGGGTATGATAGGGTATTACCATCAATTTATCCCAAAATTCACTCAGATCAGTTAGCTCCTCATATGGCTCTTAAATAAGAGCACCCCCTTCCATTGGAGTGCTGAACAAAAAGCCGCCTCTGAAACCTTGATTGCGCTATTGCAAAAAAGACCAATACTCCACCTCCCTGACAAAACAAACCCTTCCTGTTGTTCACGGATGTTTCTGACTATACTGGTGGAGCTATCTTAGCTCAATTGGATGGGCGTGAAATTGATCTTACCGCGTCTTACTATAGTAAAATGCTTTTAAAAGCTGAGCGTAACTATAGAGTTATGGAGAAGGAGTGCTTGGCTGTCCTGCTCGCTGTCAAACACTACTGGCCATTCCTATATGGGACTCCTTTCAAAGTAATCACGGACCACGCTTCTTTGATTTGGTTGCAGAACATGAAAGATCCCACTGGGCGGTTGGCTCGCTGGGCTTTAAGCTCTAGCATTATGATATGACCATTAAGCACTGAACTGGGACACGCCATATGAAGGTTGATGGGCTGACGCGGCTACCTGTCCTTCACCTTGACATTAGAAAAGCTGAGCGGTTGCATGACCTCATTTTGACTCCTGACGCATGGGCTGATGAAGATGAACCAGTACAGAAGATGCTCTCTCAGCACTCCCAAAATAAGAAGGTGGATAATGGCAAATTGTATAAGAAAGTAGGAGTAAATTGGTTGCCTTACCTTCAGCCATCTTAGCAAGTGCCTTTTAATTTAGATTCTCACAATATCATGGGGCATGGTGAAGTATGCAAAACCTAAAAGTGGATAAAAGAGCGGTACTATTGGGAGGGCATCATGGAAACCATAACTGAAGTCTTGGATGCATGCCTAACCTGTAAAAAAACAAACCAGCTTCAAGACCCAATATTAGTATCAACCTACGACGCCCCACCAAACCTTCCACACCATAAGTCTAGATGTGGTAGGTCCTCTTCCTCAAACTACATGTGGAAACCGCTATATTTTTGTTGGTATTGATCATTTCACCAAGTGGGTTAAAGCTGTTGCTCTTCCTGCTCAGACAGCTAAAGCCACAACCATGTTTTTACACCAGTACATCTTCACCTTACATGGGTGCCCCAAGTCCTCCTATGTGACAACGAATAAAACTTTACTTCCTGAGTGATAAAGCTCCTCGCCACTTCTATGGGAGCTCAACAACCCTTCTCAGCCCCATATAACCCATCCATAAATGGTGCAGTAGAAAGAATTAACGGGACCTTGGTTTCAATATTATGCAAAATGGTCACTTCAGACCCTCTTCACTGGGATCTCTATTTTCCCAGTGCACTCATGGTCTGCCATATTAGCTACCATTGCATCCTCAAGTTGTCCCCTTTCCATGTGTTATATAACGAAATCTGGGGGTGCCAGCATTAACAGTCAAGGATATTTTCTCTGATCAGACTGATACTGACCAAGCCATGAATAAGTTGGCCCAACACATCATCCAATTACAATAAGAGGCCATGACTAATTTAGCTAAGACTGCTACCTTGATAGCCAAGCTGTGAATGAGCTCAGGGCCCCTCTTTCCTCATTCCAAGTTTCTGACTTGGTACTCTATTACTATAACAAAACCACTTAAAGAAGTGAAAAGCTCGACTCTATCTTGGAATTGCCATTTTTAGTTACATACAAGAGAGAAGATGAGAATTCTATCAAATCCCTCTCCTCTGGACTACCCATCAACTGAGTTTATGGCTGCTTCCTTCAGCCCTATTCAACCCCCGACATTATTGAGGGGGTTAATGTCGGACAATTGCCTTCTAGGCATCAGAAAAAGAATGTTGTGGTTGAAATTCAGCTGAATAGAGGCAATGTTGGGCATTTACAAGTCCCTGACAAGGAGGAAATTAAATTAATAATAATAATGATTTATTTAGCCTAAGACCCTGGCTGATTCTCAGTGGAACCCCACAAATTGGGGTAACACAATTTTGACTCCTCTACAGGCAACTAAATCAATAACCAATAGTCAAATTATTCTGACCATGAAGTGGACCATGAGGCATTCATCAGATGGTGCTTACCAACCATGCCCAGGTCCATTAAGCACCTATGTGGGTACCAACCTTTTTTATAGGTGTGGCGGGGGTCCCCCAAGGTGAAATAAATATCTCAGATTCGATTTTCTGATATATAACAAATCATTACCTCTCTATTAAGTCTTGGCCAATCATGTTTTCCTATCCACCATCTTATTAAAGAGATGCGAGTTTGTTGAGCCTCAATAGGTAAAATCATATATTACCTAGTTTTGAATTCCCCAAGTATTGGAATTTCAATAAAAATTATTTATAAGCATGGGCTACAAAGGCATCGAAATTATTAGTTCCGTGGCTCTAGTGAATATTGACACAATTGCAAGGAAGTTATTAGTTCCATTGCTATAGTTGTTTCCAATCAGAAATACAGAATTCTGTATGAATAGACATAAAATTTAGCTATGTGAGACAAAAAGTAGGGTACTTTATTTTTTAGAAATGAGAGATAAGTGTAGTTGTAGATTTAGTAGTTATTTGTGAGAATTATTGGGATACATCTGAGGTAAGATCTTTCCTATTAGATGAATGATATTGCTGATTGTTAATACCATACTTGTGATGGCCAGATCTGATAAGATTCTTATTTGATGAGGCCGACCTTCTTATATGATTTTTTTCCTCATCAGATAGATTAGCATCATCCATCAAAGAAGGTTGATAACTCCAAAGGGTTGATCATCAGTCTATCCTATAATCAGATAACTCCAAAGTAGATTTAGCAATCTCATTAGACTGAGATATCAAATCTTGATCTTGATTAACTTCATTCACTGTAGTTCAATCCCCAATAATGCCCCCCTCAAGATCTTGCCTAGGGGGCACATACTTATGAAGAAATCTACTATGCCTCTATTGATCACAGTACCAGTATCAACAGCTGTAATGAAGCATGAATACCTTGACAATAAATAATACCGTAAGGACCAGCCCATAAGGTGTCAAGTTTATGAATCCTTCCTCCCAGCCTATGATGGTAGAATAGTAATAGATCCCCAACTTAATATTCTGGTAGCGTAGGTCTACTAGCGTTGGCTTTTGTTCACTCTTTTAAAGAGGTAGCTGCAAGGGAACTTGAAGCTAAAACTTGTACTTGGATGATTTTGTCAGCTAATCTCCTCATAGCTAAATCAATAGTTTGTGGGGTAGCCTCCTCAAGTATATGTTGTACACTAGAGGGGAGAATAGGATCCTAACCATATAAAGCTTTAAAAGGAGACATTTCAATTATATTATGGTAGCTAACTCTATAGTCTAACATCACACTAGGCAAATAGAGATTCCAACTACAAGGGTTAGTGGAAGCTATCTTTTGAATAATGGCTACAAGGGAACCGTTTGCTCGTTTGACCACACCATTAGTAGAAGTATTGTATGGGGATGAAAATGATTAGTAGGTACTCATTAATTTATTAAGCTCAGATACCACCTAAGAAATGAAGTTGGTCCCCTTATCGAATAACAGGACTTTTGGGCTACCATGGCTGGTGAAAACTTGCTTAAAAAAGGATGCTGTAGCCTTAGCGGTGAACATGGAGACTGAGATAATTTCAATCAGTTTGTAAAATGGTCGATAGTTAATAGAATATACCAATATCCATAAGTGGCAGTAGGAAGAGGACCCACAACATTGATACTCATAGTAGAAAAAGGTTTGGTAGGTCCCACAATTTTTTGTTGGAACATTGGATTTCCAACACGTTGTTGTTGGCAAGTGAAGCATGTCTCCAACACATTGTGTACCAATTTCAGCAGTTTCCCAGTAACTATGATTTTTCAACCACTGTAGGGTCTTAGCGACAGCTTCACGCCCTACTTTTTAATGATCCTCCATAAAAGTATCAGTCCTTGCAGAGGGCCAAATAAAGGGCAATTACTTCAAGTAATCATGATTTGTGATGATATTGAAATGCTTGCCATAGAGGTTGTTAAGTTTTCAGCCAATGGTGCAAGCTAAAGTAACTTAACAGTGAAATTGAGGATATAAACTCATTTTTCAAACAAAACTCCTACTCATAATCGGGAAGTAGATTCTCCAATAATCCTCAATAATAGCCAAGTAACTCCAGTATGCTCACCATTCTTAAGTCTACTGGCACCAACAAATACAAGACCTTCTTTCTTTTACAAAATCAGGAAATTATTCCTCTATAACTGGGGCTACTTCTCTGGCAGGCAACTATATACTTCTCTTTGGGAAGAATAAATACACACAACTATCTAATATAAATGTAATGGCAACAGATATGAATATCCTACAGATGACAGATGGATAATAAAAATAAACTAAGCCACATTAGTTAATAATGATCAATAAACTAGTAAATGATGACTAATTGATGTTTTATTAATTAGCCAGGCACCGGTATTATATACCTCTTGGGCATCTCCTGGCCAAGCTCACCTATTAGATGAGTTCATTCATATTATGCCTATCCTCTGCTGGTCATGGCAATAATTATGAAAAATCTCCAAGTCAATTTGGCCCATGAAGTGACTAAAAATAACAATTGTTTCAGCCCAATTGGAGGCAATTTTACTCTCATAATCAGGATGACTTTGGGTTTTGAACTCAACATTAAAATCTTCCCGATTAGAGTTATGTCATAACATAACACCTAACAATAAATGGGAATAAAAAATATATGATCATAAAAGATGATGCACCCCAATTTGGGATGTCAGCAGGCCTGTCAATAGCACTAAGTATACCCATAATAGGGACATCTATGTTTAAGTGCTTAATTATTGATTTCATTAATCAGACCCAACTTCCACCTTAGTACATTAAGATTAATGTACTAATTTAGGAGGTGCAATTTAGTTGAGGCCATGGGACCACTTTGCACCCAAGTATACCCAAAATTAGCCATGGTATAATAATATCATAGCTATTATTAGCTACAATAATCGGGCACCTCAGATGCATTTAGAGCGGTTATGAGGTGAATCTGATTTATCAAATTATGCAGATGAATTGGGAGAATCAAAGGATCCATCACGGAAGTAATCTATCAGCATTGATGGTTTTCTCAAAGGGTTTATTTTTGAGTCAACCATCAAAATCTAACAGAGGTAAGGGCAGAAATGCTTGATGGCAGACAAAACTGCAAGTCATTCTACCTTGGTAATTCTATAATTGCTTTCGCCTTAGAAAGGGTTTTACTATAATTTCAATGGGGTGATCAACCAGGTTAGTATCATGTTGAGCCAGAATGGCTCCAATATCAATATAACTGGCATTGGTAAATAGTATAAAAGGTTTGGATAAATCAAAATGGGCTAAGATTAGTGCACTCACTAAGGCTTGGTGCAACAGATTGAAAGCTTGCTGCTGCGATTCTTCCCATACAAAAGAGGCTTCCTTGTGCAAAAGGTAAACTAAAGGCTCTGAAATCTCCGCAAAATGAGGGATAAATTGCTGGTATAACCAACCATCACTAATACACTTGAATATCATGCAAGATTTTAGGAACAGGCATGTCTGAAATATCTTGTATCTCATTAAATAAGGGTAAAATCCCTTGCAATTAACTTTATAACCTTGTATTTACATTTCAGTCTTAAAAAAGAACACTTGGATGGTTTTAGCTTTAGCAAAACTCGACTCATCTGACCAAAAACTTTCTTCAAATGAGCCAAATGCTCATTAAAAGTGCAAGAAAATACAGTATCATTTTCTAAGTATACCAAAACACAAGAAAGTTTCAAATCCTCAAACAAGCCATCAATGGCTCATTAAAAAGTAGCAGGGGCATTACAAAGCCCATGCAGCATATTAGTGGGCTCAAATAACCCCTCACTAGAGATTAAAGCACATTTTTGACGATCTTCCGGAGCCAGGTCAATTTGCCAATAACCACTCACAAGTTCCATAGCTGAGATGTTTTGTGACCCAGATAAAAATCTCAATGAATCATCAATGCGAGGTAGAGGATAAGAATCCTTTTGGGTAACAACATTGATCTGATATTAGTCAATACCCACTCTATGGCCCCCATCTTTTTTCAAATGAGTGATAAAGGAGAAGCCCATGGAAACTTAGAAGGCGTTAACTGCCCCGCATCAAGGAGTTGTTTCAATTCCACTGAGACTTGAGCCTCCTCAACTTTAGATTTGCGATATGGTCGAGCTTGAATAGGGGAGTATCCCCAGATTTCACCTGATGCTGCACATCTTTCATTAGTCCAAATTCTCCAGAACCTTGGGCAAATATATCTGCATATTCTTTTAATCAAAGCCTCAGCTTCATGCTGTTGTTCTAATGTAAGTGAATCCCCAATTTAATGTCAATTCAATCTTTTATAATCCTGGAAAAGATTACATTGATGGGCGATCCAGTATCAATAATAGCCAAAACCTTAACCTTATACATGATGACTTCCACTCAGGTCACATCAGTGCCAAAGTTTGGGATTGAAAACACTGAGGGATTAAATGATTGAATTGAATTAGAAGAAGAAAAAAACAGAAGCATAAGAAGAAATAGCATCTTTGTTGGCTAATTCATCAGGGACATCAAGCTCACCAGGAGCAGATATCATATAACAATCTGTAGAAGAGTTAAAAGGTTTTGATGGAGGCACAGGAGGTAGGTCAGCACAAGGAGCCTCTTACCCTATTCTGACACCTCTTTTTTCGACTCCTCCATTTGTTTTTTCCAACATTGAGATACCACATGACCCACGAGACTACAATAAATGCATGGTTCCTTCTTTGGTTTAGGTGACATTGCATGGATATAAGAAAGAGGGTTATTAGTGGAGTTCAGGTGTACCACAACATTAAGGAATTTCCATGAGCGCTTCTTTGATGTCAATAATGGATCTAAATTTTCGTTTAAGGGATTTCAAATGTAGTAGCAACTGAGTGCGAGAAGCGAATACACTCATTACAGCTGATATGGCATCATCTACTGTAATCCTGTTGCAAGTAGCAAGAGTCTGGTCTTCATGGTAGAATCTTTTAGCGAAATATTAGATGGACTCTCATCATTTGATTTGAATACTCCTAAAGGCTTGCTTTTGGTTAGAAAGGATTTGATCACTCCCAAATTCCTTAATAAGGGCGGTGTTCACTTGAGCCCAAGTATTGTAAATCTTCAGGTGAGGAACCATGATTTCTTGCGTGAACTGGCTTAGGCAAGAGGTAATATGCCGGACTTTCTGTTGATCTGTTGCCCCATCCATTGCACGCTCATTGACAAAGAGAAATAAATGGATGCTACCTTCACCTGGCTCAAACTTATCCTTAAAGGTAGGTTTGAAGGTAGTGGGTTCATTAAAAAAAACATGTACACTATAATTTCATGACCAAATCAGCTTCAGAGGGTTTGGATTCTGGGATATTACCATGAGTGAGAAATTCTATCAACTTGTTGCCTTAAATGATTTAGGTCCTCCTGTAAATTATGAACTCATTGTGTAAGATGGTCATTTGCAGGTTGTTAATTCAAGTTAGATATCACAGTGATCATCTCTTCCTTCTTGGTTTTAAGTATTCTTCATCTAGAAGATAACCATTCAATGGAAGCATTTAGCCTTACAAACTGGGTTTCTTGCATATCTTGGTTAGCATCGCAAAGATGATGAGCATTATCCACGCCATCCAATAAATTGGTTAAAGAGTAATTGTGGTCAGTCAGGAGGCCTTCCAATGATAAGAAACATCCTTGTGCTATAGCTCAGATTTGGGTTTTTAATGCCTGTACTCTTGATACTAGTAGAATCAAAGGTTCATAATCATGCATTGGAAGCGAGGAGCCAGGGGTGCAGGAGGTCCCGGGGGTCCTTGCAACCCATCTCGACCTGCTAGCCCCAGTGGACCTTGTTGACCCACTGGATTGGGAGGACCACGTTCACCAGGAGGTCTTGGGGTTACCAAAGGGGAACTAGGTGGTCCCAGAGGTCCAAGAGGACCAGCAGGAACAAGTCCACCTTCTCTGATAGTATCCACCATTCAGACAAGATGTTGGACTAGCCCGTCAAGCTCACTAAAGCGCTCCTCATGTTTGACCTGCAATTGTCCCAGTTGTCTCATAATCTCATCCTCAAGGGTGGTGATAAATTGGTGAATAGGATTAGTTACATCGCTAACTTTCTGAGATACCTCTTGGCCAATGTATCCAGCAACTCCATTATCGATTCTCACTACCTGGTTATGTATATTGTTGATTTCTCTTCTATTATTGAGTATGGCTTCCCAATTATCCCGTCCAAAGTTAGAAGCCAACTCATAAAACGAGGATAACTGAGAGTGAAATTGTTGCGCCAGAGTCAACTGGCGCTTGATCTTGAGATGATGCAACCCCAAAATCTGGTGTACATAGTGAATAGAGGGATGTACATAATGCTGGAGGTATTGCTCAGCTCTAGCTAAACCAACATTGGTAGGTTGTAACACCACTCAGTTGTATAAATTCATCATATCTCAGCAACTTTAGATGCTTGGTCATGATTGGGATGATCAAGAGACTGGATAGCCCCCTTAACAAGCCTTTGACCAATTTCTTATACATTCACGGCTTGAATTTGATAATTATTTTTGTCAGGGCCCTCTATGACCAAGTCCATAGAAGCTTGAAATTGCAGATTATTTGTATTAGCAGAAGGCATCTATTGCCTGTTGGAGTGTACCCAGTTGGTGATACTCATTGATTCCTAGAAAAGGGGCTTTCTTCTTCAGACATATTCATCATTGTGAAAGTATGTTTTCACCTGGTAGCCTCAGAAGCAGAACTGGCAGGGAGCGCCCATATTGGAATTTTGATAGATATTATGATAAGCAGGTGCTACAAAGGGTAACTAGTTATTAGTTCTGTGGCTCTAGCGAAGATTGACACAATTTCAATGAAGTTATTAGTACCATTGCTATAGTTGTTTCCAATTGGAAATACAGAATTCTGTATGAATAGACCAAAATTTAGCTATGTGAGACAAAAATCGTGGTACTTTAATTTTTAGAAATTAGAGATAAGTATAGGGTTATATCTAGTAGTTATATGCGTGGATTTTTGGGATACACCTGAGGTATGATATTTCCTATTAGATGACGGATATTGCTGATTATTAATACACTAATTGTGATGGCCAAATCTTATAAGATTCTTATTTGATGAGGGCAACCTTCTTATATGATTTTTTTCCTCATCAGATAGTTTAGCATCATCCTTTAAAGAAGGTTGATAACTCTGAAGAGCTGCCATCGTCTATCCTAGAATTGGACATCTCCAATATAGATTTTTGCAATCTCATTAGACCAAAATATCAAATCTCAACTTTGAGTAAATTCGGTCATAGTAGTTGAATCCCACACCAAGATATCCAAACGTTGAGCCTAAATGTTTTAAAAATCATATTAATTTATTATATGGGAATCTCTCTTTTACCCCCGTGCAGCCCATAATAAAAAACCCATAAAAACGAAACCCATCTTATTTACTATTTTAATTTATTTTATATAACTTGGTGAGACACACTCCTCACCTAAATTGTTGGATTCGAGGCTAACAGCACCAGAGAGACTATTTTCCCTACCCTCAAATCCAACAACATTGATCAAGTTTAAAATGGAAGTGTACTCCTTAATTGGCCATAAATTTCAAGAATCAGGACACCAATCAGGTAATGCATAGAATGTTAGCTCAGTTCCAAGAAGAATAATTGTTTAAGTTCCATGACCAGCATGGGTTTGAGTCAAAACGTAAGCTAGCCAACATCTGTATTGGTCCATTTGAAATGATTAAGAAAAAGGGTGTTGACGACTACACTATCAAAGACCCAGTGAAAGGGTCAAATATGTAATCATATTCATGCTAAGTCCCTCTGAGAGTATAAGCAATAAGAGACTTTAATGTCCAGTCAAGGAGTGTAATGTTGAGACTACAACATAACTATACAATAAGCCTTGAATAGCTACAGCAGAGTGGTGTAAATCTGCCAACCATGGTGATTATTTATGATTATTTGAGCGCCTTGAAATGAGGTGGTATTAGGTTATAAAAAGCTATTATTGGATCGCCTTCAAATAATGTGTTAAGGCAATGTTACCATTTGACAAATATTAATTAGATCGCCTCAAACTAAATTGATAGAGAATTTAAGAATTCCATACTGGAACCAATGTGAATACGGTGGAACTGAATAGCTGAGCCAAGGGAATGGTATTTTCCAAAGTTGCTGATATATAAATGAGATGGGGATATTGAAAGAGTAGATTGTTTATAGTTTTGAGAGAGCGGAACAGTGAGGAACCACTTTAATTATCAAAAAATAAAAGTGTCATCAGGGAAATTGTTACATATTTAATTATATTTTAAAGTAAGTTCAGAGGACTGACAATAGTCACATTGTCCATCCATTGTTTAGTGGGTTCAACCTGTGTGAACTTTATGGCGTATCCTAACTGTATTGTTGATATTTACAATAGTGAGCTCGGCTGGTTGGCAGGCCAATCAGTATGAAGACTGGTCAGCCCTTACCATTTTGCCTTAGGTGATGGGGCCAGCAGCGCCAGCTGGCCTTTGATGAGTCACCTGCGCCATTTGGGGGTCCCCAGCCTAACCTTCAATTAAAAAGATTAAACATAATATTATAAAAGGTAGATTAGGCAAAGGGAGATCTTTGTTGAAAGGGAAGCACCAGGCATTTATATGTAAAAATGGGTTACTGCGCCCCTTTTCAACCTATTGGTTTTCTGCTGGACCTTCCAGCCAACAACACTCTCTCTACTGCTGCACTTCTTAGTTCCTGGTGTTAACCCTTTTGCCTTGTCCTTATCAATGTCTGAATTATTTTTCAGCTCATACTCGGCCTTTAGTTGCTGATTTTTCATATAAATTACTTATATAAATAATATTAAACTGGGTTTTGACCTTGAGTTGCTTAATTTGTGCCAGAAGTCACTTCATTCAAATGTTTTGACTCGGAATATCTCTGCATCTTTCCAAAAACACATTTTGACTCTTCTCAGTTGATTTTTGGGTATCACCTTTTGGGCAACATTCAATCATTATATAGGCGCTGGATACAACCTCAGCCACCTTTAACTCAAAATAGTTTTTTCCATTGACATTAATTAAAAATATTAATGGATCTTCCTTGGCTACTAGTCATAGGTGATCATTATACCAATTTGCAAGCAATTGGCTCTGAATGATCCTAACTTCCAAACATAGCGGAATACCTATATTCAGCTCAAATTCAATTGGGGAGCAACTATCCAGCAACCACATAAACACCACAAAGTTCAATCAATGTTCCATTCCTCCAGAAGTTAGCCATATCCTCCTAAATAACAATAAATCACTATAGGATTCCAACTGGTTAAAGTTTAAAAAATTTCCAATTAAATGAGAACACTTGACATCTTCAGATCTTCAAAAATCTGATCCATCACTTGTTGGAACATAGCTGGGACATTGCATAAGCTCTGTGGCATAAGTGCTGGTTCATACAGGCCTTTACTGGTGATAAGTGCAAGCTTCTGTTCTGATGTCAGTTCCATCTGTTAGTATTCACTTGACAGGTCTATTGTTGAGAACTAGCGTAATTTTCTGAGACAAATAGAAGCAGTCAATGTGCAGTAAGGGATAAGAACCTTACTTTTTTGGTCATTCAATCTTTTATAATTCATGACTATGCGTTGAGTCACTTCATTCTCTCTCACTATAAAAGATGCGACGCCTTGGAAATTTGGAGGGGCTTACCAATCCTGCATTCATAAATTGCTGTAGTTTTTTAATGACTTCTTCTTTACTCTTATAACAATGGTAATGCTTTGATTGGAAGTTATGGAGCACCCAGTTAATCTAATGAACTCCTCCCTTGTACAACCATAACTCTTAGGTCCGCTAATGAATATATTTGGTTATTAAATCAAAAAGTTTATTTAGTTCACGCTCTTCCTGTGGGGCAAGCCTATGCATCCCAATCTCTTTGGTTATATCAGTGGCATAAACTGACTCAATGTTAACATAATGAAATATCTTCGCTTTTGCAACAGTCTGACACTTACTGATCTCGGCAGGGCTCTTGACAATGTTTCTGAAAATGATTTTTATTATTCAAGGTAAGTAGAATCATAGAGCCCAGGCATCACTCTTGGTTGTTGTTCTCTGATTCCTTTGTGGCAGTAAATCTTGAGCATGTCTGTTTGGGTATATTGATACTGACAATGATTAAAATAGCCTTCTGTTCTCAAGGAATTAGGCATTCTATTCGCTGGCGTACAAGGGCAAACCAGACTCTGCTTCCACAGTTGGTGGTAACTGTTTCGTTCCCTTCATCTTCAGGGTATAGCTGACCAGTAAATGAAATGATCTGTTTTGACAAGTCATACTCGCTTCTTCAGCTTCTTTTTCTCTTCTTATTGGAACACAATTGGCTTCTGGTAGTTGAGAGGACTTATGAACTCTGGTTTAAATCAATGATTCTTCACAACTCAACTAAGAAAAATGTTCCTTTGAGGAAATCTAATGGTAATTCACAAGAATCACAGCTGAAGAAGACGAGTAAATGCATCCAAATAGTAAGGGTAACGCATAATAGGATCCTAGCGCTATGATTAACTCAGGACTGACAGTTCTAAACTTGGCATGGTAATTGATGGCTGAGTAAAACCTCAATAGTTTTCTAAGCTTGGAAGACATAAAGCTAACTGGAGTGCCAGTACTACTATGTTAGTACTTTAATATAATGTATGGTGACTTCCAGATTTATAGTGATCTTGGCAGTATTTGTGCCTGCGGTAAGAATGGCACTGACTGTCTGACCGAATCCTTATAACTCCTTAAGAAGGAAAGACTCCTTACTAGCCCTAGTGACTTGCAATATTCATTTGACATTATTTAAAATGTGGTATCCACGAGATTCTTGCCATCTAAGACACCCTCAACGATATGAGTGAGCTTAGAAGCTTTAACAAAAAAGACTGTTTTGTAGTCTCAAACTTCGCCTGATTAGGTCTGATGCAGGCGGACAGAGCCACTTCATTTGGAGATCGATGACATAGTAGACTGAATTAAACTGTAACTCAAGCTCCTCTACATTGAAACCATTGGTGTGGTGTATGACCTAATTGGCTGATCCCAAAACCTCCTCTTCAGGTTCTACTAGCTTTTATTCCTTTAGCTTTAAACAAAATTCTCAAGAAATGTCCTTCTTGATGAAAGTTGTTGCATTAAAGTTGGCAGAATTCAGGTACTTCCGTTCAACTGGATAGTAAACTACTCCTCAGGAAAGTTTTTGTGGCTTCAAGAAATGAAAATGGACTTTCTATCAAGGCGACGTTGCTGATGGTTCTGATGTTCTGGTGTCTAGTCTCCATTTTATATGTGTAAGAAGAGTGTTTATAACTCTCCTGTTCCCAGCGTGGCAGTGCACGGTGCACCAGGCCAACGCCAGGGAACTAGATGTTAATGCTAAAGTAATTAGAGCCTGGCAGAGGGTGATGGAGCAATAACTACCTAGGCGTAGAAGTGCGAGTTTTCCAATAAAACCCACCAAAAGCGACGCGGTGCACATAGAGAAAGGGGCTAAGCAGCCCAGGTTGGAGGGAACCTGGGCGAACAAACGGCGCATAAAGGGATAGCTGCAAGGTATTTGCTATGGCAATATTAATGGAGTGTGATACCTCCCAAAGAGGTTTGTGCACAGGAGTGTTCAGAATATCATCAATATAAAATAAACTTTTTTAATGGGAAAAAGTTTATTTGGGAAGTTGACCTACAAGGAATGTTGGTCGGGGAAAACATATTTAAGCTCAAGTGGGGAAATAGGGGTCATGCCGCAGTGATCCTAAGCAACAAATCACCAATAGGGCAAAACTGCCATATGAGTTGATTGAATAGGCTGAAACTGACTTCACTCGAGTGATCAATTGAAGTTGGATTCAACCTGAGTATATTATTTCGAAAATGGAACTGGTTTTGAAACCCCGCTCTTCAACCAACTGAATCAAACTGTCCACATTCATTTGGTAGATCGTTTGTTTTAATGCCAGGCTCGACGTCAGGGGCTGGGCATTTGGCACACCACTAGTCTCAACCTGGGAATATTTTGCCTGAACCCAGCGTTGATCTAGGGTATGCCTCAGTTCAGGAAGGGCCTGCAGCTTCACCCTCTGGGCCTCCTGGCGCCCAGCCTTGTCTTTGGGGTTGGTCCCCACTATGATGTCATGTGCATATGACAATATGTGGTTTTAAGGTCACTTAAGGCCTCCTTAATGACCTTCAGAGATTCAGCGGATTTGATGGACAAAGTCATGTGCATCAGCAGTTGCAGTGTGACTCCAGAGATCTAATCAATACAGTCTATGTGGTTACTAGATCAAAAATTCCAGTCGGCCAAAAATATTATGCCTTGAGGTAAAACTGGTTTTCATAGTCCAAAATTGGCTAAATTTCACCCAGTCTAATAGGTAGGAATTCTTGCTTCATGTTTTAAATTCTGTCCCTCTGAACTTGTTGATAATGACCTATTAAACTTTGGCCCAAATGTGAAGGGTAAATTTTTAGATCCTTGCACCTCTTGTGCTCCTTGGCTCGTACAGCACTGTATATGGCGACCTTTCTGTTTTCAACGTCTCCGTCCATGCTTTATAAAACAACTGAAGAAATTTGGCTATAGTCCCTCACCAGGGTGAACTTAGTCTGGAAGTTTTGAATTACACTTCCAATGGGGCAGGTTGTATCTCGAAGTTACACTGGGCGGAAACTCCAAAAATGCAATGAAGTAAATAAGAAAATGCAGGTTAAACTCAACCTAATTTTTTTTTAAAAAGAGAAAATATTTATAGGCTTTTTTATGGTTCATAATCTATCAGAGTGAATTAATCTCTGCGTGATCGAATCTTCAATCAGTTGATCAGGATCCAATTGATCATCAACTTTGATAGATTGTGATAGATTACTCACTCCTTCCAATGATGTTGGGGAAATTGAGGAAGGAAATTTTTGGAGATATGTGAATTTGGTGAAATCCTGACACTTCCCCCTCAAGATTTGATCGTGGTGGAGGGTGACTTTTCAAAAACCTAGGATGAATACGATTTACCACAATACCAGTATCAGTATGAACAACCAAATATTATAATCCTTTTTGGAATATAACTCTATAAGGACCAGACAATTAGTTCCCAGCTTTTCAGTCTGTCCACCTGGCCGAGAATGATAATACATAACATAATCTCCAATCTGATATTCAGGTAAGACTGGTTTATGTTGATTGCTTCATAGAGTCTCTCTTCAAGTGGTGGTTTCAGTTAAATTCATTGCTTGAGCCTGGAGGCGGATAATCTCATCAGCCAAATTTCTCACAACTAAATCGTAATTTTCTGGGATGCTTTCTTCAAGGATAGTATGAACACTAGAAGGGACTGAAGGATCCCACCATTATATACACTTAAATAGGGACATCTTAATAATGCAGTGATAGCTTATCCAATAAGCAAACAAGGCACTAGGTAAATAAAAAGTTCACTGAGTTGGATCAGTCGAGGCCATTTTCCTTAAAATCAAGACAAGGTTCCATTAACTCGTTCAATGGCCCCATTTGTGGATGGATTATATGGGACAAAAAATCGCTGAGTAGTGTTAAATAATTTTGATAACTCCTGTATAAGCTGCGAGGTGAAATTAGTCCCATTATCTGACATAAGGACCTTTGGACATCCATGTTGGGAAATAATATGCTGATATAGGAATAAGGCTGTAGTCTTAGCCAAAGGGGTAGAAATTGAAATGGCCTCAACCCATTTGGTCAAATGGTCAATGGCCATAATGATATACTGATGACCATGCACTCCTCGAGGAAAAGGCCTTACAACATCAATGCTGACTACTTTGAACGCCTTAGTTGGGGAAATGACTTGATGTTGATAAGTAGGGTTGGTAGTTCAATGACGTTTGCAAATAAGACATGAGTCAAGAGTCTCTAAATGAACTCAGTCATGTTGTTCCAATTGTATTGAGTCTTCAACCATTCTTGAGTTTTCTTTAAGCCGCTATGACCGACTTGTTAATGACCTTCCATTACAGCGTAAACTGGAGTTAGGTTTTAGGAAGGGCAACCACTTAAACTTGACTTTCTTATACAAAGCTCCATCTTGAATCATAGTATCCTCAGTAATTGATTTTAGATAGGCTCAATCCTCTTCAGTCTCCCAATCCCATAATTTCGTTCATCCAATAAGATTATACAAGCGTTCTTCTTTTTCTGGTTCCAGGGTCAGAATAGGTAGTCAGGATAACCCATCCACATTTTAATGCTGAGCTCCTGAGCGATGAGCAATGTAAAAATCGTAATTTTGCATTTATAAAGCCCAAAGGGCCAACCTTCCATCAGGATCCTTCATATTCTGCAGCCATCGCAAGGAGGAATGGTCAGTATTAACGGTGAAATGGGTACCATATAAAAAGGGCCGAAGGTGCTTGATGGCCAAAATTACCACCATTCATTCCAGCTCAGTAACATTATAATTTCGTTCGGCCTTTGACAAAGTTTTGCTATAGTAAGCAACAGGATGATCCTTATTTTCTCTATCACACTGAGATAAAATAGCCCCAATAGTGACATTGCTTGCATCCATATGTAGAAAAAAAGGCTTATCAAACTGGGGGTGAATTAGAACAGGTGCCTTCAACAAGGCGGTACACAGAGAATTTAAAGACTGTTCTTGAGCTGATCCCCCCTCAAAAGACACTCCTTCTTGCAATAGATAAAATAAGGGTTCAGCCATATCATCAAAGTTGGGAATAAATTGCCAATAATACCCACCCATACTGAGAAAGACTTGAATATCCCTTAAAGAAGAGGGAGGAGGCATCTGTTGGATGGCTTGAACTTTGTCCTCAGGGGTCAAATCCCTTTAGCTGAAACCTGATGTCTTAAGAAGTCCATTTCATTTTGAAAGAATGAGCACTTGGAGGTCTTGGGCTTTAAGAAAGAGCCCTGAATTCAGCTGAATACTTTTTTTAAATGGTTTAAATGCTCAGTAAAGGTTTTGGAAAACATGGTAATTTCATCAAGATATACCAGGACACAAGTAAGCTTTAAGTCCTGGAGCATACTGTCCATGGCCCTTTGGAAAGTTGCGGGGGCATTGCTTAGGCCTTGAGGCATGCAAGATGGTTCAAACAATCCTTCACTCAATATCAGGGCACACTTGGCACAATCTTCTAAAGACAGTTCGATTTGCCAATATCCACTGGCTAAGTCCATGGCCAAAAATAGGTGGATCCAGCCAACAATCTAAGAGAATCATAAATCCTAGGTAAGGGATAACAGTCCCATCAGATAATAGCATTCAATCAATGATAATCTATCATGACTCAATGAGAACCATCTTTCTTTCAATTAACAACAATGGGGATGCCCAGGGACTATTGGAGGGTTTCGTTAATCCAGCATCCAGCAATTGATTCAAATCCTTAGAAACCTGGGCTTCTTCTACTTTGGATCTATGATAGGGCTTCGCACAGATAGGAAGGTGATCACCAGTTTCAACAGTGTGCACTACACCTTTCATCTTCCCAAAATCGTAAGTATGCCTAGCAAAAATGTCAGAATATTCGTCCAATAATTGAAGCACTTGTTTCTCCTGTTCCTTAGAGAGATGTTTTCCAATAGCAGGTCCCACAGTAAGGATTTCCTGATCACTCTGTAAACCAAAGTCTTGTAAACTCCCAAAGAGTTTAACATCATAGATATGAGATAAGGGTAACATCTTGACATAAGCAATTGGTTGCTCTCAATCTACCAGTTTTGGCACATCAATAAGGTTCGCTAGTAAGTCAGATAAAGATCTTGAATAAGCATAATCCAATATTCCAGGACAAGGCAAGAGTTCTTTGGCAGAAGGATTGGCAGTGTCCTGGACTTGTAGCAAATGCCCCTTGGGAATTGAAAAGTGCAAAGAAGTACTAATGATCACTTATGGTTTTGGTGGAATAACTATTTTCTCAAGAAAAAATAGGCATTCCCTCTTCAATATCAGCCATGGTAGGAGGTAATTTTACATGAGGATCTTCAACCTGATACTGAAGTGAATAAGATCTTTTAGTTCCTTCTAGCAGACATAACCAATGTCAAGTGGAAGCATGATCAGATAAAATTAAGGGAACTTGATACTCCAAGAGAGACAACGACAATTCAGGGTACTTGATAATTCCATCAAATTCTTGTAAAAATTTAGTTCTCAAGAATAGGTCATAACTCAAATTATTGAGCACAATCGCTGGAATGGTAAAGGTTAATTTCCTGATTTTCAGATGAAGGGATGAAAAAGCTCAATAGACTGAGTACTCTGAGGGCCGGTGGTGCCATATTCTTCATAATGATAAATATTGGGTGTTAATTTGATCCGTTTGGCCAATTTTGATGATACAACATTCACTGGGGATCCAGTATCTATAATAGCTTTGGCATTGACTTAATTCACTTGGAAGTCAATATGGGTAATGGTGCTCTCAAACTGAGAGGATAATGCCAATAAGGAGGGCAAGGAATAAGAATAATGGTCGTCTTTATTACACATGATTGAACTTTGCTGCTCTTGATGCGCACTCACATCATTATCAAGATGAAGAATCTTATTGGTCTTAGCTCTTTTATTTTTTTCATCTGCTTCCTTTTTAAAACAACGATCCTCAGTATGAAAGTAGCGATGACAGTAATTACACTGGATCGCTCTAGTGTTCTCAGGCATGGCAAAGACTTTGGGCCAACTAGGTCTAGGAGACTCATAAACTTGGGTTTTTTCAGAGAACTGAGGGGGCAACTCCAATAAGGCCTCCTTAATATCCAAAATACTTTGGAAATTCTTTTTGACACTGATCAGATAAACTTGCATTTGCATCCTAGTAAAGGCTGACAGAACTGCGGTTATTGCATCATCCAAGTTTAACCAACCACAGGCTACAAGAGTTTGATTTTCCTGATAAAACTGATGAGCAAAGTCCTTAATAGATTTATTTTGGTGGGGCTGTATACCCATAAAGGCCTGTTTTTGCGAAGATAGGGTCTGCTCACTTCCAGATTCTTTTATCATGCCTCTTTGACTTGAGATCAAGTAGAGAAAGTCATTAAGTGGGGAACCATAATATCTTGAGCTAATTGAGTAAGGCAATTAGGCAAGTAATTCATCTTTTGGTGATCCGTGGCCTCACTTAATGCCTTTTCATACAGATATAGAAAAAAGATAATGCTGCCTTCCCCTGGGGAGTATTTGTCCTTGGATACTGGCTTGAAACTCAGGGGAGCATTGATAGTCAAAACATGCACTCCCGATTGCTCAGATTGAGTATACACATAAGAGGCAGAATCTGAAGCTTATGAAGAAAATTGAGGGTAAGGACCAACAGCTTCCATCCAAATTTCGTCAATCCGTCAATTCAGGTCTGCATGCCCTACTTTCTCATCTAGTCGGCAAGATAGCTCAAAAATCTGTTCCTGTTGTGCATTGTACTTGAGTTTCAGAGTCTCAATTTTCACTTGGAGCAATTCCCCTTTTAATTCACAAGCATGTAATAAGACATCAGTGTCCTTGGCCCACTTTCCCAAATTAATCAATTCATTGGACAAGGACTGCAGAGTAAAAGGGGGTCAATTGGTACCCATCAGGGGTTAAGTTGTATTCTTTAGCCACCTTAAAGAATTGTTCAGGTAAGTGGGTCATCATGTTCATGAGAGAGTTAATTTGCTGATAAGATCCTTAATGACCATCAGCGCCTGGAGGTCCATGAGGTCTATCTGCACCTGGGGGTCCATGGGGCCCATCAGCTCCAGGAGGTCCATGAGGCCCTACACCTCCAGGTGGCCCAAGAGGTCCTTCTACCCCAGGAGGACCCATATTTCCAGAGGTTTTCTCTACTTCATTGACCTGAACTGAATTCCTGAGTACAATTGTTCTAATTGAAAAAGATGGGTTATAATTTCTTCCTCCATTGATTGTCTACGCTCAGAGTTTTGCTAAACACCCTCTCTCCATTCCTTCTGGATCTCTTGAACCTTTTTTGGAAACTTTATATTAATAAAACCTGATATTCCATGATCAAACTGAATGAGCTACTGTTGTACTTTGTTGCAGGAGGTTCAATTATTGATAATAGCATCACAAATTATCTCAGATAAACTCAGAGGCTGACTTGAAAAACTTAGAAATATAATTATTCAAGGATTGAAGCCCTTCTAGTAAATTGAGCATCCCTTGATGGTGCATTTTAACTATAGGTAGCAAGTGGTATAATGAAGGATGTACAAGTTGTTGTAGATATTGTTTGGAGCCAATCACAGGCATTTGAGAGGTTTGCAGTACTTCTCACAATATAGAAAGTGCTGCATTTGATCAAGTTTGGGTAGAATGTACTCCAGGGATTAGAGCCCCTTCAAGTAATTGATTGATGATATTTTTCAAGTCCTCAGGTGGCATTTGAAAGTCTGAGGCAAAACTTAAGTTAGGATTATAGAATTCCAAGTTGGCCCAAAATTCCAATGTGGAGGGTAATCTTGGGATTTGGGCTCCCTTTGAAGGGAACCATCGTTAAATACTGCCTTGCTCTTGATCTTGAGCCTCGTCAGGTGAAAATTGAGAATCCATGGTGATAGACGTGGTCACTGGTGCATAACTCAGAGAGCCCCCTGTAGTGAGCACCAGTCTGGAAGTTTTGAATTATACTTCCAATGGGGAAGGTTGTATCTCGAAGTTACACTGGGCGGAAACTCCAAAAATGCAATGAAGTAAATAAGAAAATGCAGGTTAAACTCAACCTAATTTTTTTTAAAAAGAGAAAATATTTATAGGCTTTTTTATGGTTCATAATCTATCAGAGTGAATTAATCTCTGCGTGATCGAATCTTCAATCAGTTGATCAGGATCCAATTGATCATCAACTTTGATAGATTGCAATAGATTAATCGCTCCTTCTGATGATGTTGGGGGAATTGAGGAAGGGGATTTTTGAAAGGTATGCGAATTTGGTGAAATCCCGACACTTATCTTAAAGTAAGGCAGATATTGAAACCTTGTTTAAGGATCAATATGGCTTATTGTTTGTACTATTATCATTGGTGAATTGGTATTGGAGTGCGTTCTCCCAAAGTAGATAATGATCCTAAGGAGGTAGACGTTTACTTGAATAAATCCACATCCTGCTTCAAGTGATCCTAATTAGCCATTATGAATTTCCAGCTTAGTAAAAATCTATTCTAGACTTTGTACAGTTTTGTTGTTCTCACACTTAAAGAACTTTAACTTTTATCTCACTTGAGTAATATCTAGTTCTCTAGCTCTTTCTTAAGTTGATGATAATTGCACTTTTCTTACATCGATGAATCCCCCCTCAGGTTGGGACCATCTAGTACTAAAAAAGATAATTGCACTTTTCTTAGCAAAAATTCAAACGAGCTACACACTATTTTAATAATTTGATCATTCTGTACATACTGTTCAAAGGCAAATTTTCTGGATTCTCTTCTCTAAATTACAATTCCATGGTATTGTCACAGCTCCTCTCCACAATCACTTAATGGTTCCCCTGAAGTGAGCACCAGTTTTTGCAAAGCGGCCCACTAACTCAGGGTGCTCACAAAAGGAGTTGAGCCATTTGCAATTTAAATAAATTTGTTTAATCAAAGTTGAACCGTATGGTAAATTGGAGGGTGTCAATATTCTGTATGTGGGACTTTTTCTCATGGTTTCAAGCGTGTCCATCAATTTTGAAGTCTTAATTAATCATGACGGGGCTGCTCCTGAGCACACAACTTTTCTCTTAACCACTGCTGACAACAGGAAGATTATTTTATTTATTTTAGGATGGCCGACCAGGGGACAGACACATCTGATATAGAAAGATAATTTAAAAACTTATGATAATAATATATCTGGCGTTGGTAAACCAAATAAGAATGACAATGTTAAAGGAAGATTCTGTGAATGACGTTACTCTAATTTTATGGCAACGGAAAGTATATATAGCATTTGAGGATTTGGGGTTTTTAAACTTAGGATCTAAAAGATCTAATCAAGTCTTTTTCACAAGGCTATTGTACATTTGATGCCTGGTTTCAGGGCCAGCTGAGTCCAATTTTTTGATCCTCTGGGATCTTTCTGAGATATTTATTAACGTATATGGTGCTCTGGCCTTCTTAGTGATGTGTGGCTACTGTTATGAAAGCCCATGTGTTTTTGTGACCCTTCTTTCTCTTGCGGCTGCACAAGTAAATCAGTAGTCTCAATTGATTATGTTTGCAAAATTAATAACATCATTTTTTTATAAAATTTGTGTAGTTAAAATTTGTAAAAATGAGGAAACAGTTTGGAATGTGCCTTTGGTAATTATCCCATCATTTGCAGTAGCCCAAGGGTATAAAGGGGTTCCTCTGAGGTGTTGTTTTCAACAACGTGCCTAAGGTTGTTAGGGACCAGTATATATAATTGCATGCATCTTAAGTCTTGTTAACTGGAAGTCTAATTATCTTAGTGTTCAGGAGATATATAAAGTCCTCTTGCCATCAGGAATTTTATGCCCCTCAGAGCCAATTAAAAGGACTTTGATTTCTTATAAAATATTACTAGCCTTGTCAGCTGGGACTTGGACTTTATTCTGACCAACTATTTCATTAGTACTATTATTAGCTATATTAGAATGAGGTTTTTCAGGAGGGGTTTTCTTATAGGGTGAGGAACTAACCCCTATAGATGAGATCTTCTCAATGACTCCATTAGATACCCATACTACATTGGCTAACACCATAATGAAATCCACTGAGAGTGAGATCCATGGGCCTGTTGAATGTTGAAGGATTGGAGAAGACCATTTCACCCTGAACTATCAGATTGTACCAGGGACAGATTAAAATTGATGTACCCAAGAAGAAAACTAGTTGTAATCCCTTCAAATTTACTCATGTTTGATCGAGTTGATGCACTATTCCATATCAGGCTGCCCCATAATGGGAGGATCATGTGTTTTTTTTAGTACTAGATGGTCCCAACCCAAGGGGGAGAGGATCATGTGTTTTTATATGTCAGAAACGCTGGGCAGAGTGTGCCCAGACTAAATCAAAAATTAGATTACCTTATCACTTTAGGAATGCCATCCAGTAGGGGCTTTATCAACATCAATCTTAGTCAAGAGGAGAGACCTTTGGGGCTCTATACTCTGATGCCAAAAGTTTCCAAGTAAAATAGCAATTATCCTCAGGTGAGTTAATTGAAGTATTTCATTTAATAACTGTACCTTCAATTTAAACTTTTTCTGTTTACAGCAATGGTATAAAAAGTTCTTGAATTATTGTTGATTAAGATAAATACATGGTATACAGTGATAATTGTATGAAGACAAATATTCTAGCTTAGTTCTTCACAACCAATTTGATTAAATCTGATTGGATGTTCACTGCTAGACGGGTGCAGATGCTCTTTCTACTGGTAAATTGATGGAAATGTGAACAAGTGAAAGATCCCTTCAAATTTTCCACATAAGTACTTGAAAACATTTGGACAAGGGGAAACTATTCCTTCAAATATTACTACAAGAGTTTACCAAGACAAAATTATATGAAATTATCTCTTCAACTATAATCCTTAGAGCACAATACAGATTGTATATCTATATAAATTTTTTCAAAGTAATATGTCTTTTTTTGAAAAAAGAAGTGTTAAGTAGTAGGTTATTCGGTGCCCAACTTTTCAAAGTTCCTCAATGAAATTTGCTCCTGTCGTTGAATTTTAGCCCTAACAAGTTACATCAACAATGAATAACGTATCTGCTCTTCTATTCGCCTAGTTGGTATCCGCCGCTGACTAGATTATAACTTTCATGGATTGGATTCAGAAATAGTGTGTCCCAACTCTTTTATTGATCTTTAGCGGATTAACGTTATAAAGCTGGCAATCCATTAGGTAATGGGACCATGTATCCATTGTTAGCAAGTCACTTTCTCAATGTATACCTGAAAGTTACTGTCAAAACAAGCGTTGGTAACGCTTCAGCAATTGCAAATTACCCTAATTAATCAGTAATAAATCCTAATTGACCCACACAAGAAAGGTAATTATTTATACAAAACTAAAAATTGAACTTTTTTGAAACCTGTTAAAAATCATCCTTGATGGAATTAATTAACCAACGGAATTAGATCCAGCATAATAGATTACTATTATATATGTAAATGACCCAACGATAGTTATCATCAGCGTAACTTTAACATCTGCTATAGATTTTCTTATCATAAAATCGAATCACAGCAGAAAAAACAGATATGTATCTATAATATTAGGCTGAATTGTGTAGGCAATCTAAAAACCAATACACCTTAAAGGCTTGACCAGATTTTCAAGCGAGCATATAATTTTGGAGGTATTCACCGCTTCATTCCATGGCATGAGTCAGCAGCTTGGTTAAAATTGAT
This sequence comes from Massospora cicadina, assembly GCA_022478985.1. Taxonomy (NCBI): domain Eukaryota; kingdom Fungi; phylum Entomophthoromycota; class Entomophthoromycetes; order Entomophthorales; family Entomophthoraceae; genus Massospora; species Massospora cicadina. The sequence goes on from JAKSZP010001376.1 coordinate 150,209, forward strand.
TTTGGCAAAGCTAGATCTTTTCTCCTTGCTTGATGCATCTTCTCATGGCCATACTTGGCAACATGGTTCATCATTCTCTTCTCCTTCTCATGTTTGCTGCTCCTCCTATGAGTGCAGTTCCACAAATACATGCTTAACCAAAATATCTTTGTCATCTCACCATTATTATTTTTCGGAATGATTGTTTTTTCCAGGTGGGTCTCTCACAGCTACACGTCATACCAGAATCACTCAGATAATCTCACCAATGAAATCCTAAATTTATGTTTTCCCGCTGGTTGGGGTTCTCATAAATTGATCAGAGCAGATCTTCAAGTTCTCTTTTGGTTTAATCTTAACAGCAAACATTGTTTCAACATGAGATGGTCCAGACAACCATCCATGCTCACTTATCCTATTTACTTCTGTCATAGTTTATCCTCCTTTTCTCCACAACAATTGTATAAATTTACATTTAATACACAAATTCATACCATAAATAAGTACTTATAATGTAAATATTCTTGTTAATTTTCCTTATTTTTTGATGTTTCATCCTTATAATTAACTAATTATTTTCATTGATTTTTATCTATCTACAATATTTTCATTATAATTTTATTTTAGATTATAATTTTCTTTGTTCTCTTAAATTTAATACTTTAAGTATTTGATACATTATCTATTCAATATATGACCATCAGAGATGTTTTTTATCATATAGCATTTTTTGCCAACTGGCTATAATATAAAATGGACCTTATCATATGGCGTCCAACTTGTTTTTCTTCAATTCCATGGGTATCACTATAGGATACCCTACACCTACGTGGTATTCCTTGAGCGCTTGTCATTTATGTCTATACTGTTTTTTGCTCTAATTCTTCTCTTCAACGTTGTATCAAATGCTATGTTGGCAATTTAATCATAATATCCATCAGTCAGGATAAATATTGTTCTGTACTCATCCCCATATCTGGTTCTAATTCTGAATATAAAATTAGCAGTAATGAAGGGCTTCATACATATAAAAGTTCAAATGGTGTTCTCCTGGTCATCATAGATAACTGATTTTATATGCAAATGTGACTGAACACAGATAAGATTTCCAAGCGGAGGTCTTCCCAGTTACCAATGTTTTAGCAATACAGCTAAAGTTTTGTTAACTCTTTCCTTTATCCCACTCATTTCTGGTTGGTATATATTTGATAAAACTCCTCTGATTCCCATTATTTCACTTTCATGAAATTACATATAAGGTAAATTAGTTTTATTGTTACTAACACTTGTGAGCATCCAAGCTGGTACACTTTTTGGTCCAGTATATATCTTGCGGTGCTTGTTGCATCTACCCAACATAATGCTTTTTGTTTTAAACCATTTGTTAAGATGGTCAATTGCAACTATTATGTATTTTACTCCCCCAGTAGTAACACTCAGTGACCCATCACATATATTGAGCCCTTGAGCCTGTCAAACCCAGGGCACACTAGACGCTACCCTATCACATACTTGTAGGGCTTGTAAGTTGACATTCCACAAATAGGCTAGATAGTCCGCCACATTGTAATTTATCATTTCCGAGTAATAATACTGCATAGGCAATTCAGTGGTTTTCTTGAATCTCATGACCTAAGACAATGTGTATGGCTTTTATAATCATGGATGATTCCAACAGTTTAAGATAAAAATATCTCATTACATCATATAATTTGTAAAGCTTCCCGTTCTTTAATTATAGATTTTCCATTGCTTTATTCAGTTCATTTAAAATATCCTGGGTTCATTCCCAATATTTCCTTTGACCATTTGTTGTAATAGTACACCTGCTTGATAATATGAACTAAAGTCAGGTAATCTTGATAATCCATTGCCTTCTGATGGACTGCTCCCGCCCTGTTAAAATTGTAGGCTTACAACTTTAAAGCCCATTGAATCAGTCGCCCCTCTGGTTTTATTAAGTTTTGCTTCCAGCCGAAAGAAGAGTGGTCAGTCACAAACTTGGATTGCGTCCCATGAATATAACTTGAATTGTTTACATGTATATATCAATTTAAGGGATTCATGTACATCTCGTCGCAGTTCCCTTCCACCAGCATTAATGTCTGACTCACAATAACTATGGGAAGCACATCCTCAGCGTCATCTACTTGACTTAAAGAGTTCTATTCGCCATTAGTGAGGCTTCCATCAGATTTATAAACGCTTTATTAAAAATTTGGATATTTCAGAATGAGACTGGACATCAGATTCTTTTAGTACTCTTTAAACAGTTCTTAAGCCTCCTCATGCCTCTGAATGCACTTTTTTGATCCTTCAGTAGATGGAATAGTGGTTTGCAATTCTGAAAAAATCTTTGATAAATTGTCAATAGTAGCTGACCATCACAAGTATACTTGTATATCATGAACGCTCTTTAGGTTTAAATCTTTGAATACCAATATTATTGCAGTTGAGGCTGTAATCTGCTGGAGTTTATCACAACCCACAATTAGATACTCATTATTTAAGAAATGTTACTTTCTTGGCTTGATTTTCAAATTTGTTGCCACCGCGCGTTTAAAAATTCCTTCATATGTTCAAGGTGGTCAGTACTGGTGAACTAAGAATTGTAATGTCGTACAGGTATACTAAAGCGCAGGACAACTTCAAATCACTTAAGATGGTATCCATCATCCAATGGAAGGTAGCTGGCGCCTTACATATCCCTGCACCATTCTTTTTGGCTTGTATACCACTTGTGAGGTGAGTACTTTACCTTTCCCCAAGTCTTATTTTTGGAAAGTTTATCTGCCAATACCCTGAGATCAAAATAATGGGTGAAAAGAATTTTCTTTATACTAGATAATCAAGCATCTCGTCTATCCTCAGAAGTATATATGAATCTTCTTTATGATTTCATTTTACTAATGGTAATCAATCACCGCTTAAATTGATCCAACCTTTTTTTTACTAAAATTATCAACTGTATCATGAGCTTAAAGATGGCATAAGGAGCCCGTGCTCAATCAGTTTACTCATTTATTCAGTAACTACTGCATCTTCTGCTTTAGACCATTGGATTCTTAATAATTGTTTTGTCAAATAATCCAAGTACAAACCTTATGGAACACTTTTTCACATATCCTAGGTCATGATTGTCCTGTGAAAATAAAACCCATTATTTTTCATATAAATGGAGTATATCCTAGTGCTGATGTTCTTATAATCTAATAAATCTGCTACCAATCCACTATTATATGGATAAACATGGCATCATCCTCTGGTAATCCCATTTTTGCTACTATCTCTAAATTAATTAACTCTTTATTTTAGTAATTAGATTAAGTGAGCATACACGATTACTTGGTTCTTCACCTCAATTGATTTTTCTTTGATTGGCCAGTAGAGCTCAAATTTTTCCAAGGCCTATTATTTCCTTCTCTGGAGCTACATAAGGCTCCAATCTTCATTTCTTCTATGTGATGACAATATCTTCATAAAATTTGATCTAGAACTATAAGAGTTAGCCCTGTGTTAACTATAAAATCCATTCCTGGCATAATAATAGTTGTCGTTTTTGCCTCAATGGTATCCCATGGTTATCAAGGATCTGCATTGGCATTTAACAGGTTTTCTTCCAACTAACTTATATTGGATTTAATTACTCCGGCATTGTAAAATTAAGCTTTACAAAGTAGTTTCTTTCATTAGCAGAGTTTACCCCTTCTTCTAATAAACCAAAAGCAACTTTCCCCCAAAATTGGTAGGTATTATCTCAAATTTAAATTTGACACCATATTTTTTCAGAAAAGCTGTTCCAATGAGGATGCCATAGTTTTGATTTGCCACCACATTGGTGGGCGCTGATAACAACAGTGATCTGAACCAAAGTGCAATGAACTATATGCCCCAAATGATGTTGTAGTATTTGGTTCATTAGTTCCATATCCTTTAAGGTGCTCTGAATATGATAAGTTCTTCATTTGCTTCATTATTTTGGTTAAAACAATATCAATGTGCGCTCTCTATCAATAATAACTCAAAATTTTACTTGAAATAATATATCCATAAGTTAACACTTGGAGTATTGCAGTAACGTGTTCAATGTGTAATCATAAATTAGTCTCTGATCTAGATTTAGAGTTAAATAAGCAAACATTTTAGGAAGGGATTCTTAAATCACGCTAATGAGAATAAAAATTCACTTTTTCTAGGCTTGTATTAGTCAATCAAATGCATTCTCAGTAGTTCTAATCTTTATATGTAGCTTATAGGAATAAGCCCAAGTGACCATTTTCATAATCTATAGTTCACTACTTTTCACCTTTGCTCTACTAATTGCGTTTACAAGCAAACTTATTTCCTGATAAAGCTGATAAGGTTTATCTTCATCTACAAAGAAACATTAAAAATTTCCGATTAATCTTTAAAATAATAGGGGAAGCAGGATTAATTTTAGTAATAGATTATTCCAATCTTAAATGATGATTTCTTACCAAACTCTTCACTTTTATTCCTCTTTAGCCTGAACAAGATTTACTTGTTCTTTAGGATTCTTACTTCAACGTTGAGCGGCAATTTGTTCAGTTTTTCCACATTTATGACATGGTTTTATGATTTGTCAGTCCAATTTAGTCCTTTGGCGTTTCTCTCCCATAAGTACTCAATTTTTCATCTTTATTTGGCTAAACTAATTTTCACAGTTTTTGGATTATTTTCTTTAGTGGGAACAGTTTTCAGGGTCAGTGAAGTGCTTTGAACATTGACCCTAACATCTTGAGAACTCCATCATCTGTAAAGTTGTAGTCTGAGTTGCTGATGTATAAACCATGATTTTGTCTAGATCGCTGTAGGGCTGAAGAGCCATCTGCATTGCAATGCAAGAATTAAAGTCCAAAAGAACTTTTGGGCCTGTCAGGATTTGCGCTTCCTGGTAAAACCAGTTGACAAGAATGGTTAAGTTTCAACTTTCTTATATTGAATTACTATTAACTAATGTTTGTAGCTAGCCATCCATTAAGAGCATCCTAACTCGTTCATGATCTTCTCTTTGGCGAGTTTTTGAACGGCCAATTATCCCCATACAAATGGGATAAAACCAAAATTTTGACAATTGGATTTTGGGAAGTTCATCACTTTTACTTCTTTCTGGTGGTCGCCTATGCAAAACATCATGATTTTGATTAGGCAGAAAAACGCCAGAGCGGTACTCAGGTGAAAAATAAGTAATTTTGGAGTTTTTAGAATAAACATATCTCTACTGTGATGGGAGACAATTGCCAGTAACATCATCAATGACAAAGTTATTGATAGAAGCCATGGTTGAAATTGCAACAGAATTTTTAGGCACTTTTATTGGGATGTACTATCCCAAATGTACTTTCTTAATCTATCTCATTGGCAGCTCAACCTGCATCCATTTGGGCGCAATCATACCTAAGCATTTTATTGTCTTGTAACTGCTCTAGGATTGCCTTACCTCATCCTGAATCCATTAAATTGTTCTTTATCTTATTTTTTAAGAAGTTTTTTGGAACACAAATTCTTTAATTACTTTATTATTCTTCCTCAAAGGTGGTGACTTTTCCATAAAGATAATTGTTGTACTTTGAACCATCTAGTACTAAAAAAAAAATAATTGTTGTACTTTGCAACATGCTCGATTTTTTTATCAACATTAGTCACTCATTATTACAAGGAAATTGATCAAATTGTGTAACTAGATTCAGTGATACCCTATTAAACTCTCTAGTTTCGTTAAAACGATTTGTGGTTTGTTCTTATTAGAAATACCGTTGATAACTCCAATGGACTATTTATTCAAATATATAACTACCCCTTGTAGTGGGCAAGTAACTTGAATTTTTTGGTGTTTCCTGAATATTTTGAGTGTTCTTGAGAATTATTGATTAATATAATAATATGAGATATACTAATAATTGTGTTAAGACAATTAATTTAGTGAGTTCATTAAACAAATTGAATAGATCTGTCAGATGTTCACCGCAAGACAGGTGCTGACGTTCCTCTTTTTGGTGACATGAAGGCAATTCTTGACCCGGGAAAGATCCCTTAAACACTTTTATAGAAGTACTTGAAAACACTTAGTCAAAGGGAAACTATCCCAGCAACTCTCACTACAAGAATTGGCACAAAAAAAATAGATATAAAACCTATCTCTTCATCTAAAATCCCCTAGAGCACAATAAAAATTGTTTAACTATATAAATATTTCTAAAATGATCTGTATTAATTAAATATAGAGAAATGTTAAATAGTAGGTTAGTTGGCGCCCAACCCTTCCCAAGGTACCTTAAGGGAATGACATGTGTTGCACATGAATTTAGCCTTAAATAAGTCACACCAACGATGAATAACTAATCTTCAATTCCATTCTTTTAGTTGGTATCCACCGCTGACTAGAGTATGATCCGTCCAGGCTTGTATTCAGAAATACCATGTCCCAACTTTTTTATTTAACCCAAGCAGATTAACCTTATGAAGCTGACAATCCATTAAATAGTGGACCATTTGCCCATCAATAGCAAGTCTCATACTTAAGGCTATCTGAAAGCTACTCCCAAAACAAGCGTTGCCAACACTTCAGCAACTGCAAAAACACCTTTATCAAATGGTAATAAGCCCCAATCAGTCCAAACATGAAAGTTAATTAGAATAGTTTCACTATAAATATTGAAAGCCCTTCAAATATTGTTAGGGATCATCCTTGAAAAAAAAAACTATCATTTGGAGTCAAATTATGCAAAATAGATTAATAATATATTATGAAATAATTCTACACTAGTTATCAACAATAATAGCTCCAACATCTGATGTAAGTTTCTTATTATAAATCATACCCACTGAACAAATCATTTAGTATTTATAATCTGTTAAAACTGGATAGTGTGGGCATTCTAAAAAAAACTAACAAATAGGCTTAATAGACGCGAAAGAAACGCCTGGTAGTATGGTAACAAGGAATCTTGATTTGGGAGGTTGAGTGTAAGGAGCTATCACGACAATTGCTGGTGGTGGAGGTGGAACTATTAGCTCAGAGGGAACACAATAATCAAAACAAATTAATCAATAATGACAGTACATATTTGAGGATCGTGGGTAAGTATATCTGACAGAGTGTGGGTGATCCCAAACAAACTCAAATAATTTACCTTAGCTTAAAAGGTCTTGACAGTCTAAGTCTTCTTGAGTGGCAACTTTGTGGCTTAAGATAGTTATGAGTTATTTATTGTCAGTACGTACCCCTACAGTATTGGACCCCTGTAAAAGATAACGCTAGTGCATCAAGGACCAGGCAACGGCAGCCAACTCATTATAATAGATGGCTTTAGAAAGCTCTTTAACCCTGAGCCTCCTTGAGAAATATGATAATGTGTTTTCTTGACTTTCTTGTTATTGTCACAAACAGCGCTCACAGCCATACCAAAGGCATCACGCGGCATGATGAAAGTTTTGTAATCTTCAGCATGGTGCAGAATGGGAGCAGTGGTAAAACTTCCTTGACAGTGATGGACTCTTGTTGACATTTTGGTGTAAAGAATAATGACACTTTCTTGTCAGTCGTTGTGTGAAGGAGCGTAGCTAGTTTTGTGATGGCTGACAAGAGCTTTTTTAGAAGGGTGACTGACCGCAGAAAAAATTTGGAGCTGTTTCTGTGTGCTTGGAGTCAACCACAATCTAATGGCGCTTAACTTTGAGGGAGCTATATTATATCCATTCTTTATCACTAGGTTCTCTAAGCTGAACTTCATCTTGTAGAACTCACATTTAAAATATTTTGAAGATAACCCGCTTTGTGGAGTGCTGCAATCTCAGACAAGAGATCTGTGACATGATGCTTGGCACAAGGTGAGTGAATTAAGACGTCGTCAACATAAGTTCAAAGCAGGTAAGCCTGAGATCTCTAGAGCGTTATTAATGAAACTTGAAAACTTGAGGTGAATTCTTTAATACAAAGGTCATTAGTTTAAACTGTTATATCCTATAACGTTAGTAATTGCAGTCAGAAATTCCTGGAAAAACTTAATCCGCACTTGTTGGAAAGCGTTTACCAATTCAAGTTTATGAGAAAAAATGAATTTGAGATAGATTTAGAAATAGCAACCTCAAGGGGTAGGGTATGGATTCAAGACTGTAGCAATGTTTAAGTGCCCACAACTTAGGCAAGGTATCAGAGTGTCATCAGGTTTCTTAACAAATCCAATAGATATGAGACAGGAGAGGTTTTATTAAGCATTCAGCCCTTTACCTTCATATTTTCAATCCATGGTATAAGAGCCTGATCTCCTTGGCTGTGTGGGATGTAATAGAAAGTTTTTTAAGGTCTACCGCTAGCTTGAAGTTTAGACCAAAATTTCGTTTGACTTGGAAAACAATTGTCAGATTCTACAGTGAAACAGCTTTTAGAGTTTGAGAGTTAGTGTTATATTAGGTAAGTCAAGACGTCAGTAGAGGTTTACTCCACCGGTAACGCATTTCATTTCCAGTTGACAACGTTGAGAAAAGATGGAAATAATCTGAATGATAATTAAAGGTAAATTTTACTTCTGCTCAGCATAACTTTCCGAGCCAAATTACATGAATTTATAAAGCAAATCAAATTCTCCCATAGTAGTTTCACTCCAATGTCCTCAGATTCTCCGCTGGCTTCTCCAGCATGGGAAGCGGCAAAACTCCCCATGCCATTTTCCATCTAGCAGGAAAACGAGCTAAGACTGGTTCACCCAGTCATTCCAAACCTATGGGCCAATTTGTTCTGCCCTAGGACCTGAACGCCCACCTTGCTTGTACCCAAGCGGTACCACGCTGACCCCTAGTGCTCCCCCAGAGCGACATGTGCTACGGCATAAGGGTCAAAAATGGAAAACTATTCCCATACCACAACCAAGCCATTACTGAAATGGCAAAGCGGTGATGACACCCACTGGATTTATCGATTTTCGCCCCTACAAGGGGTATTTCAACCTTGGCTTCACCTGCAAAGCTGACGCTGCCGCTGCAGCAACTGTGCCCCTTGGTATTCCAGGGCACCACTCTCCCACAACTCAGACTAGGCTCTCAGCGGACACCACTTTGGCTGTCCAGTTTGCTGGCCTGCCCACCCACATCCCCCCTGAAGTGCTCCACCAGAAGCTGATGGATGGTTTGGCAGCCTATGGCTCCAACCCCATCTTACAATTTGTGGTCCCAAATGGAGCCACATGACTTGCTGGGCCTTGGGCATATGCCATGATAAGCCCTGAATTTAATAAAATTGTGGTGGCAATTCTGCCGCGCACCATTATTCCCTCTGAGCCCAACCATCCATTTTGGGCCTGCGTCAAGGGTGGGTAGATGATCTGTCCGTCATGTTTTGAGTTAGACCACTCAAAACGCAAGTGCCCCTACTCAACCACTTCAGATGGATTGGATGACTCATCCGCCAACCTCCAATCTGCTGCCCACCCTGTACAATTTCAGGCATGAGGCACATTCCTACCTCCTCCTCCCCCAAAGCCTGTTGCTGCAGCTACACCTGCAGCCGCCAATCAGCCTCCTCCTCATCCCAATGCCATAAATAAATTTTCCAATCAAGCATCAGATTGGATCCCAGTTTTATCCCATGCTTCCACAAATGAATAAAATAAACCTCAACCATACACTGATTTCCCAATCCAATTCAACCAAAACCCATGGGAATTATTGGCTGAAGTTGACGAACCAGGTAAGTTCATTGAAGAGCCATCTCTGAAAATTGAGCAGTTCATTAATGCAGAATGGGATGGCAAATACCCCCCTCAACTTTATGCCCCTCAGCCAAACGCGGAATTGTTTCTCAGTGATCACCAGCTTGCAGTTAAATCAGCAGCAGCACCAGATTTTCATCCCCTGCATGAAGCTTTCACTAAATCAGTAGTGATACTCAAAGGATGAATTCCACCTCCTGTTATCCCTGCAACCTTAACTCCAAAAAGCAAAATATCGGTGAACAAGTATTACAAAAACACAAATGATGCTATCCAGAACGTGGCAACTATTGCACAGAATCCAAAAGCAAAAATAACTCAGACCAACATTGCCACATTTGTTCAATTCCCAGATGCCTGAATTAAAGCTTAAGAAGTTTTAACTGAATATCTCAGTGCCATTTACCTATCTGGCAAATTCCATGAAATTCCAATTATTAGAGATATTGAGCCACATACCGCAGATGCCCCAACGCTATTACTTACGGCTGTGACATGCACTATACTATGGGAGGAAGAAGCTGCTGCTGAAGAGGCTGCCAAAGATGAGCCCCTGCCCCCCTCCCCTTCTGCCATGGAGGGATAAGCGGCTTCCGCTGCCCACCTGGCTGGTCACTTTTCGAAGCATTTCACTCAATCTTCTCATTAGGGAGTTTTGTTTGAACAAAATAGTTACGTTTTTAGCATATCTTTAGTTTCAGTAATGTCCGTCCCCTGGTTGGCTTGCCTCAAATAAATATAGGATTAAAGGTAAAGGCTCGTGTGCTTTATTAAAATTAATGTTCTCAAATTGACAGCTCCACCAAAATACCCCAAAATCATTGGGTATAACAACTCATGATGGTTAAAATTAGCCATAAACTCATGCTCATGGGCAACAAAATGAAATGACTTAAAAAGATGGAGCGTTACTATTGAAACACATGAAGCACCTATTTCCTGAGAACCCATTGTGACTTCAAGGTCCAAGTCCTGCACAACTTTCTTTAAAGTCAATTTCCTGTGGTTTAATGTCCACCAGAGCATTTATTAGAAACTTGTCTTGCCCTACTTTAAAATGAATAGTAAATAAGAAACGACATTATCAATCTATTCTTCACATTGAAGAAACAAGCACTTAGTCCTGACTTTATGACCACATTTTTCCCTACTCTTTCTGGTTTTAATTATAAACTGAGATAGCATTGTTGTTGCCAATCATACAACAAAGGGACTGATTGTGATCTGAGGGGTCAGACTTGGGGCATGCATTAAAAAGACATTGTAAATTAGAATCAAACGTCAATGTCAATTAATTTACGTTAATAGCGAGATTTGAAAAGGAGATACTTATGGGTCATCGGGATTTACAGAAATAACTAACTACTATGGATCATTTGAAATATTGGCAGAATATTTTGAACACTTAGAACCTGTGTTTTCAGTTTAAGAAAATAAGGTTTAATCTATATTTTCAATTTTGCTCAAATTTTGTCATGTGAGTGATAACAAGTATTCTACTTTGGGTCAACTTTTCTCATAGTTTTGTTTTAGACAATATAAAATTCTTCTATAGAGGCTTTGATGATATGGCTCAAAGCAGTGTATAAATTAAAAAAGTCAAGACAGAAAATATCAGTTGGTGGATAGGGTACTAACTGGTCTCTGTAAATGTAAAAGAATGTGTATTTGGTGGGGTGTTTATATGTTGCACCACTTGAGCAAACTCAATTTTTTAGGGCTTTAATAAGGTTGTTCCACAACCAACACGTTAGAAAGGTTATTATAAAAGCAAAATAAACATTGCTCTGTAGATAAATGGTACAATGCCAAAATAATAAAAACCTTCTTCTATGTGAAAATTTAAGGTTGGGTTACAATTTAAGATAAATGGCTAGACAAGAAAACCTTGCTTACATAATGGTTACTTAAACAGCCATGATAGTATCCTTAGGTCAATAAGTGCCACCACTCTGCTAAATTGAAAACGAAACTAAAAGTCTGGAATTGGTGGAAGGGAGATTGTGTTGTTGGTTTCCTGATACATGCTCTATATACCTTGAGTTTCTTTTTGAAAAAACTAAAGCAGCTGTCAAAAGAGAAAGAGCAAAAATCAGCACCAATACCAAAGGTTGGGGCTCCTTAGATTACATTGATGAATAGTTGTCAGAGGGGTGAAATTTTGTGGTTATCTAATAGAGACAAAAATATGAGAAATTGTTTTAATAAAAGCCTAGAATCATATAATAATTTACCAGCTTACAATATATAGGCTACCAGGGGTTTACCCCTGAGGGATGAGGGAGATGTATTAGTAAAGTTCATGTACATTGAAATGGGACAGCATAATGCTTGAACAATTTTCTTTGGGGTTTGATATTCCAACTTAGGGGTTTGAAATACTCTATGCCTTGACAATCTCGTAATTTGTTGATAGATCTAAATCTCAATATATGCCCCATTTTATTCATATGTTTTCCAGTGCAAATTTTCCTTTGTAATATTTTCACCTAGGGTTACCCAAGGTATCAAATTCCTTATAGTATGGTGCTTTTGGTTAATCTTTTGCTGGAGAGGATAAATTTGCTTTTTGGCCTATAATTCAACCATAGTAATATAATCATAACAAGTATGTTTGATTTTCCATAGAAATGCTCTGCTGATACTTCTATATTGATGGGTTTGGTCTTGGGGTGGGTTGTGAGGTGTCATAGGTCAAACAGGTAGGGGCTCTTGACACCCATCTTTTATCTAAGTTGTGCCATAAGTCGTTGATCTTAGAAAGAGGCATAGAAAATGATTAAATCCCATCTTGGTCCCAAAAGGGTGCAATGTCCTGTACAGCTTTATATCTTGAGCCTCACATCTTATAATTGTTGGAAATAAAAAATATCCGATTATGTGATATTGATGTTTTCTGGTTATAGAAAAGGTTATGCTTAGAGTTTAATATGCAGTTCAAAATTATGTATATAGCAACAGTATAGATTGTTTTCCTTCATAAAATGGCCATCTGGCTCTTGGTAGAAATTGTCAATACAGCGGCTAATAAAACTAAGAATAGCCTGCCAGTATGGATGTGTAGACTCCCAAGATACAAGTCAGAATTAAAAGGTATATTAAGTGCAGAACATTTAATGTTTTTTGAGATGAATTGATGGCTGATGATTTAACCTAAAAGTTACCAACGCCCCCACAAGGAGCATTGCTATGATGTTGGTCACTGAAGAGGATTCAGGAGTAGTAAGTTTTAGGCACATGCTGCATTGTGGGGAATCTCTAAAAACTGAGGGAGAACATTAGGGGTTGCCTCAGAATTTAAAAACTAGGGGGGAGTACCTTTAAGAACAAGGCATGGTCACTATGTCTCAAACCATCCAGTTTAGGAGATAAGCCCATATGGGACCCATACCAATACCCCCATTCAAGCAAGGAGGGCAGAAAGCGTGGTTACTATTGATAAAATATCCCAGGAGTGTGGAGACTTGGTAACATGGCAGGTTAACATGTATTGTGGATTACTTTCAGATAAATAAGACTATTATTTTTTGAGGGAATTTGTGTATTGGTAGACTAAATACGAAAAATTACCAACAGCAACATGAAGGGTTCCTCTATCTATAGAGCCAAATAGGTTGGGATAATATGTGGTTTTCATCAGTTAGATTTTAAACAGGTTATTCTTTTTTCCTATAAATCTAGAAAGTATTGAGGTGGGTTGATCTTGTGGCAAGTATACCACACTGAGAACTTTTCTAGCCAGTACAAATTTTAAACTTGTTTTGAACAAAAACTGAACTAGGGTGGAAGCAGGAATACCCTGCCAGGCTAGACACCTTTTTTCTCTTCAAATAGAAACCTAGTGCTTTAATCAATAAAGGGTGGTACTTTTATTCATTAGTGTGAATAATTTTTTAGTACCTGAGGAGGAAGTTCCGCTTAGCATTCAACCAATTAAAGCTATTTTTCTGCCTTATAGGCTTCCAATAAAGAATTTAAAATTAACAATTTTAGTGATTGAGGCTTGATTAATGGTATTTAATTGATCAGACTTCAAAGAGTTATTCAAATGAATCCCAATAGCTCTTTTTTACCAGACTTGCATGCACAAATGCCATAACTTTGGAATCAAGTTGATGGAAGTTTTAACCATTTTCATGCCAAATGCTGCATTTTTGGTTAGTAGTAAGGTATTCTCTGGCAACTAATGCCAATAACTTCTAATAGGTGGGTATAAAATTTTCATGAATAACATATATATATCCTAATAAAGTTAACTTTTCTTGGTTTTAAAAAGTTTTTTACTAATGCTGGTTTAGCTTATATTAGCAACAGTTGCCTAATTATTTTAGCAAACATGGTCACGTTTTACCTGAATCTTCATTGGCTCTGCTTGCGCTTTCTGTTGTTAAACAGGAAAATTAGCAAACTAAGAGTCAGAAAACTCTTCAACCTGTGTATTCGCCACTTTTTGACAAGTGGAACTCACTAAAGGAGATCTTTTAGTGTTCTGCTTGACTATCCAGAGGCAAAAATTGTTAAGTTTGTTAGGGGTGGCTTTAAGCTATCGTTTTTTGGCAAGGATAACGCTTTCTTATCTATTGAGGTGTCATCAAGTGCTTGGCAGCAAGTACCGTCAGATTATTGCTCCTCCTTTTCAGACGCCATTTAAAGATGAGAGGTAGTACCAATGTATCAACCATATCATTGATGAACTACGTCTTAAAGCCTAGCAATCTTAGCCTGCGATGCAGTAGTTATTTTGAATGAATATAATTTGGTTTAGTCAGGGGATGTGTTTGAATTTTTGTCAGTTATGACTTTTTCTATGGATTCTAGATTAGTGTTAAATAAGTTGGATCTTTTTGCTGGTTTATTTAAATAAAATTTTGATGACTTTGGTATTCTCAGTTCTCCTTTTCTTTTAGCACTAGGTGGTATTCTCAGTTCTGCTTTTTTAGCACTAGGTGGTATTCTCAGTTATGCTTCAGATCTTCATTTAATTATCTTGATCTATATTAATATATGTTTTAAAGCATTGGGTAAAATTGCTGATAGCTTTCAAGTATTCCAATTTATAAGTTATTGATGCCATGGTAATTTAGTATTTTAGTATCTAAATATTAGGATTTACTGCCTATTGATGCTGAGGATAAATTGAAAAATTTATACTAGTTGTATATTAAAATTTACAATCAATTGATTCTGAGGATAAGTAATTTATGTTTGCAGGTGATTAATGCCAAGGATATTGAGTAAATGTTTGCTGGCTATTAATGACTAGGTTATTTGATAGGTGGGTAATTGATTGCCAGTCATCGCCTAAGTATAAACACCCCAATTCCATTTTTCAATAAGATCTTTTCGTTTACCTCATTTATTGTTTTTTTGTTGAGTTTTATCCTTGTTGGTTAAGGGAAAAATTAAAGATCCCCATAGTATCGCCGCCAGGTGAGTGCATCCAGAGATTGGTTGGTGCCACCACTACACTACTTGGAGATACAGAGAAACTCCATGTGGACTTAACCAACTGGCTAAAGACAATAAGTATATATTGGCATAACTTCAACATAATTTGGGTGACAAACAGGACAGAAACGGGCTACCCAGGTGGGTGTTGTCATGTGAACATGACATAATAGTGGGGATCAACCCCAAAGACAAGGATGGGCGCCTATAGGCCCAGAAGATGAAGTTACAGGCCCTTCCTGACCTGAAGAACACCTTGGACCAAATCTGGGTCTGGGCAAAATATGCTCAGGTTGGGTACAGTGGTGCGCCGAAATGCCCAGCCACTGATGGCAGCCCAAGCGTTAAAATGAACTATCTACTAAATTAAGGCGAAAGGTTCAGTTTGCTTAGTTTTGGACAAGGGTTTGAAACCTATTCCTGCTACAAAATAACACGCTCAGGTTGAATCCAACTTCATTTGATAACTTGAGTAAAGTTGGTTTCAGCCTATTTTACTAACTTGGATGGAAGTATCACCCTATTGGCAAGTCGCTGCTTGGGCCCACTGCGGCAAAATCCCAATTTCCCCATCCAAGCTTAAATACATTTTCCCCTGACCAACACTCCTTGTTGGTCAACTTCCCAAATAAAAATTCCCCCATTTTTTCCATTTTAAATGTTGTTTCCAAAGGTTATGTGCACGGACCCCTTCAACGAGGTCTCGCGCACCATTTAATTTGCCATTTTAAACACAAACCAATTTTTCCCAAGTACACCGTTTTTCGCCCAGGTCCCCTCCAGCCTGGTCTGTTTACCTCTCCTCTTCATGTGCACCTCATCGTTTTTGGGTGTTTTATGATCGCAGTTTTTGGCTGTAGTTACTATTGGTCCAGCATACTCTGCTGGGCGCTAGTAGCTTTATTACTAACAGCTAGTTTCCACGCGTTGGCTTGATGCACCAAGCACCTACACGCTGGAAACAGGAGAGTTACAGACACTCTCCTTACATTCGTCAACCAACCACATTTTCTTATGTGCACGAACTTTTCCTGTGTGGAACTTTCAAAAGTGGAAACAGTGGCCATCGGCTGTGGACTCCAGCTTTTGTTAGCTGCACCGCTGTTTTCTCTTTTTTCCAAAGTTTGGAGCAACTCGGCGTTATGTTGGTTGCCTCCATATAGAAAGTACCCACCCTTCATGTTTGTACCTGGTGGTTTCGGGCACTTAGATGTTCAAAAAGTTGTGATCCCCCAACTTTCCACCAAATTAATTAAGTTCCGTTCTGAGAAAAAGTTTTCCATCGCCAGCGTGTTCAGATGATGCTGGAGGTGTCAGCGCAGATGAGCCTGGTGGTGTTGGCCTTGGATTACATTGGCATTCAATTGTGAATCAAGGGATAGGGTTATTTGCGTCAGAAAACGCGTTTTATAACGGAAACCTGGGCTCTATCTTGGAGTCATTTAATAATGCTTATAGCCTGGATGAGGAAACTATTCCTGTATATCAAATTACATTAAGAACTCGCGGTTGACCTCTACTATGATTAAGCGCACTCAGGAAGTGGAAAAGTCACTGCGTTTAAAATATAGTCAAGTATATGCACCTGCAGAAGGCATGCTGGGGTACGTGGCCTCAGAATTAAGAGTGGCCAAATACCTCACCCCTTTTTTTAATTCCAACACTAATTCAGTTTGCATGTGTGAGCCAGATGATGAATCTTTTAATGAAGTGTTGACATTGTCTTCCATAAATAAAGACCATTCTGGGTATTTTCTGTTGACTTCCACCCTCTCCACTCCTTTCAGAGAAGCTCACCCCAACTATTTTGGTGGATACTGGTGCCTCTGGAAAATTTATGGACCAGTACTTAGACTATTATCTTGGACAGAGTTACTTGCCAGGTGATGTGGTTAGAGGAGGGGCATCCCAAGGTATTTCCACTCTTAAATTTATTGGGACAGTGGACTATCAGATTGCAAGTACTACTTGTCTGATCACTTTAATGCGATCAAAAACCTCCTATTCCCAATCATTTTGGGTGTGGAGCGGTGGCGGAAGTTTGACGTTAAAATGAACCTGAAGGAGAATACCCTGTCCCTTACCAAGAAGAATGGGCACACATTTGTTTTGCCTTTATCTGAAGAAAACGCCCTAGGCAACTTGCCCCATTGGCCCCACTGTATCCCTTGTGTCCTTGCCTCAATGCAGAAGCTCTCAGTAGAAATTCTCATCACTTCTTTCTTGGAGGGTTTGGAATCCTCGTTTGATGGAACATCTGTCAGTGCACTCCCTGAGAACTCTGAGTTTGATTGTGACTTCAAGATCACGGTGGATCCAGTGCGTATCTCTTCCCCTATTTACCCATTGACTGTCCGGGAGGAGGAGGCGTTGGATGTGTGGGTAAAAGTTCAGTTAGCCAAGAGTGCAATTTTTCAGCGTACCTCACCTGTATGCTCCCCCTTACTCTTCCTGGAGAAATCTGATGGTACCTTACGCCCATGCGTAGACTATGGTAACCTTAACAACGTTACTGTATAAGACCTCCATCCCATCCCTTTAGATTCGCAGATTGCACGTTATGTGGAGAAAGCGAAGGTCTTCTCCAAATTGGATTGCCTCAACGCCTTCAATCAAATTTGGATCAAAAAGGGACAAGAATGGTTGACCGCATTCCGTATTCAAAAAGGGATCTTCCAGTTTTGGGTCATGCCCTTTGGGCTTAAAAATTCCCCTGCAATCTTTCAACGCCACATTGATGCAGCGTTGGGGGAACTGTTAGGGGTATGCGCGGTCAAATACATGGATGATATCCTGGTGTTCTCCCCTGATTAGGAGTCCCATGCAGTTCACCTTTGGCAGGTAGAGCGGTTAAAGGCAGCCAGCCTTACATTGAAAATTTCTAAGTGCGAGTTCTTTTAGTCCCAGGTCACATTTCTGGGCAACATCATGTTTGACCAAGGACACATGATAACTACAGACAAGGAGAAGGCGATTTGTGAGTGGCCTACCTTCACCTCAGTTAAGGAATTAAGGAGCTTTTGGGGATGTTCACGTTGCTCAAGAAGTTCACTCCCAATCTGTCTGAGGTGGCAGCTCCCCTATACAAGGCTAGTGGTGCCAAGGTGCTTCAGTGGTCCCCACTTTGGAGGATGCTTTCCAAGCAGTGAAGTGCACCATGTTGTCCACGACTGTTCTTCGCCATGTCAACCCTTCCAAGGGGCTCATTGTGTCAACTGATGCCTCCAACTTCGCCATAGCGGCCGCCTTGTTACAAGTAGGCGAAGATGGGATAGAGCATCCAGTGGGATATTTTCCTAGGAAGATGTTTTTGTTAGAGTTGAATTACGCCATTTACGACAAGGAGTTTCTAGCAGTGGTGGAGGCGCTGACTTTTTGGCGTCACCACTTGCATGGATCTACCCAACCATTCCACGCACGTACAGACCACTGTGCCTTGCTGTACTATCGCGCGCCTCATGTCCTAACCCCATGGCAGACCCGTTGGCATAAGACCCTTGCCCAATTCGCATTCACATATGAGTTCACCAAGGGCAAGGATAATGGTTTGACGGATGCTTTGAGCCGCAACCCTACTTTAGCCCCTGACCCCAAGGAGGTAGAGGTGCACAACACCCAGGTTATGGTCCCTCCAAGTAAAATTATGTCGTTGCTTTCCTCTCCCCCTGGCTAACGGGCCAGCGCTTGCACCTCTGGATAATGTGGAGAAATATGGTATGTTCAGAAAGGTCGTCCTCTCTCAGTCTCTGTCAGGCGAATATGCCATGGTCCTTGCAAAGAGTGCTTCCAATTAAGAGGATATATCCAGAGGCTATCACATAAAGGATGATATGGTGTGGTTTCAGGGGCGCCTATGGGTTCCTGCTGACCACTGCGCCTGGAAATCATCTGGGACCATCATGATGGAATCACCATTAGTTATCCGGGGAAAGCAAAGACCTTGGAGTTGATATGTCGCACATACAACTGGAAGGGCTTGTCAGCTCAGGTGGGCCGTTATTGCAGGAGTGCCTGGTATGCACCAGATGAAGCCTAATGTCAACCTTTAGCAGGGTTGTTGGTACCAGTCCAAAAGGCTGATGGGCCCTGGTTTTTCATCTTGGTTGATTTCATTATTGAGTTACCAGTTTCAGATGGTTATGATGCCATCATGGTAGTGGTGGACCAGTTCACGAAGTTTGCCCAATTTATTCCTTGCAGAACCACCATAGCCTCAGCTGAGATGGCTAGGCTCTTCGTCACTCATGTGTTTGCGCTACATGGGGTTCCCCAAGAAATCATCAGCGACAGAGGCCCACAGTTTACCTCCATGTTTTGGGAAGAGTTTTGTAAAACTCTTCAAATTCGTCCTGCCGTTCAACTGCCTATCATCCCCAATCAGATGGGCAGACTGAACGAATGAACCACTGCTTAGAAACAGTTTCTGCGGTGTTACACCGCTGCAGATCATTTATATTGGGCTTCTCACCTTCTCGTGACCCAGTTCAGCTACAACAATACCTTGCACTCTTAGATTGGCTTTTCCCCATTTTCGCCAGCCATGGCTTTAACCCCGCCTTTAACATGGAGCCTAGCTAAGGGTCAAAGGTTGAAGCGGTGGTGGACTTTGCAAAGACCATCAAGAAGGTCCACCAGGGGTTTCCACAAGCTTGGAGGCGGCAATGCAGGTTTATAAGGAGAATGCTGATGGGAAGCGCCAAGTAGGTCCTGCATACAAGGAAGGGGATCTCATGATTCTTGATGCACGTAACATCCCTATCAAGCAGCCTTGCAAGAAGCTGGGCCCTAAGAGGATTGGACCTTACCGCGTTGTTAGAAAGGTGGTCCATGCCTCATACCAGCTGGATCTTCCCCCTTCATTTTGGATCTTCTCAGTGTTCCATGAAAGCAAACTCACGTTGTTTGAGGGTCTCCCACCAGAAAATCCTGAGGCCTATCTAATGGATGGGGCGCCTAAGTGGGAGGTGGAAGAGATAGTTGCCTCCCGCCATGTTAAATGAAGACTCGAATACCCGGTATCCTGGAAGGGCTTTGATGCTGCCAAAACAGTTAGGTTCCAGCACGCGATTGTGTGCATGCCCAAGATCTGATTGATGCCTTCCACCAGCGGTTTCCCCAAGCTGCTGGATCCCACCCCCAACTGACTGTCGCCGCCATGAAGTTGGCCCCCGCCCATAAGAACTTTTCCCTGGTGCAAGCCCCTGGAGGGTGGGTTGATCCCTGTCAGGAGGAGAGGGTAATGTCATGTGAACATGATATAATAGTGGGGATCAACCACAAAGACAAGGCTGGGCGCCTGGAGGCCCAGAAGGTGAAGTTGCAGGCCCTTCCTGACCTGAAGAACACCTTGGACCAACGCTGGGTCTGGGAAAAATATGTGTAGGTTGGGACCAGTGGTGCGCCAAACGCCTAGCCCTGACGGCAGCCCAAGCGTTAAAATTAACTATCTACTAAATTAAGGCGGATGGTTCATTTTGCTTAGTTTTGGAACAAGGGTTCGAACCTGTTCCTGCTACAAGATAACGCGCTCAGGTTAAATCCAACTTCAGTCAATAATAGCAGGTGAAGTCAGTTTCAGCCTATTTTACTAACTTGGATGGAAGTATTGCCTATTGGCGAGTCACTGCTAGGGCCCACTGTGGCATAGCCCCAATTTCCCCACCCAAGATTAAATACATTTTCCCTGACCAACATTCCTTGTTGGTCAACTTCCCAAATAAAAATTCCCCAATTTTTTCCATTTTAAATGTTGTTTCCAAAGGTTATGTGCACGGACCCCTTCAAAGAAGTCTCGCGCTCCATTTAGTTTGCCATTTTAAACACAAACTAATTTTTCCAAGTACACCGTTTTTCGCCCAGGTCCCCTCAAGCCTGGTCTGTTTAACTCCCCTCTTCCTGTGCACCTCATCATTTTGGGTGTTTTATGATCGCGGTTTTTGGTTGTAGTTACTATTGGTCCAGCATCCTATGCTGGGCGCTAGTAGCTTTATTACTAACGGCTAGTTTCCACGCGTTGGCTTGGTGCACCAAGCACCTCCACGCTGGAAACAGGAGAGTTACAGACACTCTCCTTACAGGTGTAGGGCTCTTCGTCTGAGACTGTAGTTAATTGTCCAAAGATGAAGTTGTTGACTATACTGTGGAAGGGAGTTGTTGTACAAAGTTGTAGTGAAAGTTATTTGTTAATGGCAAAAGAGAAAGGACATCATTCTTCAAAGCGTTAGCCTGGCACAATAGTAAAGTTCCACATGTACATTTTAATTTTTTTTTTTAATTTTATTTGGGGAAGGCAACCAGGGAATGGACACTTCCAATATGCTAAACTAAACGAACTAATACCAGCAAGAGGCACCCCAGAGAAGCAAACGTTATCTCCTGTTGCCAGCGGGAACGCCAAGAAAGGAAAGGGGTATCATGAGTATTGGCTTGCGCCACTATTGAGCATGTATTCAGGAAAGGGTCTGAAGTGAGGAACCAAAATTAAAACCAGGACGAGACCAACTGATGGCAGCGTGATGGTAGGTATGCAAGCAATCATGATTGAAAGTGATCCATGAGGTGCGACTGCAACCAGCCTACAACTTTCTGGAGGGTGGGAGTAATGACTGAGATAGCATCCATGACAACCGTGTGGATAGTTCACATAGCAATTGCAACTACTAAGGACCAGAGGGAAGGTGGGATAGAGGAAATTAAAGACAAGGTGAAGATGTCCTTAGATAATCTGAAGGGCTGTGCTGATCCTGGCAAAAGACGCTGATTCTCATGCCAGATCGCTTTTGACGGAGGGCACTCTTCCAGGAGGTGAACCAAAGTCCCATACTGGTCACACATGACACATGTTGAGTGTAATGCATTAGAGCGTTTGGCGGTATGGTATACCTGTTTCAAGCAGCGCCACACATGGGAACGATTATGTGGCTGCGGAAGAGGGTGATGGGCGTACTTCCAGATGGCTTTCTGGGTATAAAGGGAGTAGAGGATGTCCAACATGTCCAGGTAGTCCACCCCTGGAAATGGCAGGGGACCTCATTGGTATCACATTGTTCAGAATGGCTTGGCTTTGTACTTCCTGGGTGAATTGAGGAGTAGGTCTACCCCTCTGGGCGATGTGCCCACTGATACAAATTCTCCACTCAGCGCTCCGCATAGAGAGGAGAATTCGTTTGAAGTGGGGCGCCATCTCATGCAGGACCGCAGCAGAAGGGTGGGAGGCATCTTACTTCTAACAGAGAATGGGGGTGGGTAGGATTGGTGAGGCTCAGGTTGCAGGAGAAATTGTAGTGGGCCGCACGTGACCAGTGCTGGTCTGAGATAGTTGTGTTGGTGACTTCAGCAATCCAGGTGCCAAGTATCTTTACGGCGTGGGCCTCAAAATTGAGCAGGCCCATAAAACTATGGAGAGGGCCAAACATGACATCCACGCGCACTGGCGGTGGGCAGCCTAACCTGAGCCACCCTTGCAGAAGGGCGTATAATGAGGTGAAGAAAGATGAGGAAAAGGCGATAGCGTGGGCCTCAAACCAAACTTTTGAAAGGAGAATAGAGTTGGCTAGCACTACCCTGACTGTAAATGAAGTTTGGCAGGCTCTGAGAGAAGCTATGCGTTTTGTAACATTGTCCAGGATGTGGTACTCAATCACCGTTGAGGCGTACCCTCACGCCTCCAGCCACACCCCCAAATGGCGTACTGGACAAGCGTTGGGTCTTGGCACAAATGGGAGCACAAGCGGGCAGATTGGGGTGGGCGGGGCAAGCGAACCTGTGAGCTAGCTGCTGAAGCAGATAGAAGATGGGGCGCTGGGGACCAGAAGGCTTGGTACTGACCAAGGAGAAAGGTTTTATTTTTAGAGGCGTTAAGAGCAGCGTTACTTACCCTGGAGTATACCAAGATAGTAGCCTCAAGCGCGCGTGCATCATGATTGTTAGACACTCCAACCACTCAATCATCAGCATAATCCAACATCTTGACTGGTGCTTGGCCTTGGACAACAGTAAGGCGGGCATTTACATTTAGCAAAATTGGGTCAAGGCTGAAGTTATAAAAGAGTGGCTTAAAGGATCCCCTTGGCACAGAACCCTATGAGGGTGAACTGCATCAATAAGGAAGCTAGGGCCATGCACAACTATTGTTGCAGATTCCGTGAGCAACATCACTCAAATAATGAACTGATGGGGGAGGTAAAACTTGTGGAGACAGGATTTGAGTTGATCCCTGTTGACTCTATCATAAGCCTTCTGATGGTCTAAAAACAAGTGCTCCTGTAGCCATGTATTGCAGACGTTGGCTACAGTATGTATGTTGTCCCAAATAGACCACTTGGGAATGAAACCAAATTTCTCAGGGGTAATGAGAGCAGAGTCAACTTCCCTTAGGCGGTTGGCCATAATTTTAGTAAAAAGTAAAGTATCTTTGTTAGTAAGATATATGGGGTGCAAGTTAGCTAAGTCCAGCTTATTTCCTTTCTTATACACCGTTATCATGTAGGCCTCTTGGCCCCAGGGAGGAAGCGCGTATCAAGAAAACACTGATTCAATGAGGAAGAAGCAATGAGGAGAAGTAGTTAAAATATTTTTATAGAACTTATAAGGAATCCCATCTGGACCTGGGCATTTCCTGAGCAGTGCCCCACAAACGGTGAGCCTTAGTTTATCCTGAGAAATTAAATTCATCAACTCTGTATAATGAGAAAAGGTGCTGATATGTGCACTTTTGAGAAAATTAAAAAAATTTGGCCAGTTCAACTGGATCAGAGCAATACAATTCAGAGTAATA
The DNA here is from genome assembly GCA_022478985.1 of Massospora cicadina. Taxonomy (NCBI): domain Eukaryota; kingdom Fungi; phylum Entomophthoromycota; class Entomophthoromycetes; order Entomophthorales; family Entomophthoraceae; genus Massospora; species Massospora cicadina. Next base: position 174,140 of record JAKSZP010001376.1, read on the forward strand.
ATTTTTAATTTTGGTTGCCACTTCGGCTAGAGTATCTTAAATGGGGTGGTCTGACCACCTCACCTGTGTGTAGGCCAAGCTCTGACACGGCGTAAAGTTTTTTGAAAAAATAAGCGGAGAAACTGCCACCCACCATTATATTCTTAGCTTTATAATGCACACAAACTAGATGTTTGTGTTGCCTTACCAGTGCATTGAGGTGAGCGGACACTTCTGACCACTTGCATTACCAAGCTGAGCTGTAGCCTGCAGTAGGGACGTTAGACTCCAGGTGGTCCACTTCTGAAAGCGTGCACAAAATGACTGCCAAGGCAGCCCAAGAGCAATGTGATGAGATGTGGCATGCCTGGCAGATGGTGTTCACTTTGAATTGTGACATGTAGAAAGTGAATACATATGTAAAGGTGTGGTAAACTCCAGAGCAAAGGTTTTAGTGTCCACCTATGAGGAAAACCTGGGCGACGTGATCTTCGTTGTGTGGAGTTTGCACCACTTCGGTGCCTGTGCCACTGGGTTTGACAAAGAGAAGGAAATTGATACCATCCTGTGGTCAGATAAATCGAGTTTTGTTGTTGTAAAGTGTGCAACCTGAGACTGAAATTTAAACGATGCAATAATAAGTCAATAAAGGACATAGACCTCAGAAGACCGTTGTGCACATGGGATGAGACATGTTTGTGAGCAGTTGTGCATGTTGAGGCAGGTTATCAAAAAACCCCAATGTGGCCTTTAGAATACGAAATTCTATGTGCCCATGTGGGGGGTAGACGCTGAAGGCCAGCAGTTTTTTGGCTGAGTTGGTCCAGCAATTCATATCGCCCACAACAAACGTATCAGGGGGGAGCGGGAGGGAATTAACAGCTGAGAATAATTCCTGATGAGTGTGTGCACAGGGTGAAAATTAAATGTTAATGTCAGCTTGCACTTAGTCATCCCACGAAAATGATACAACAAGGACATGGTCATTGAGGTTGAAAGATGAAGAAATAAATTTAAAATTAAAGGTCGCTCATAGAAGCACCCCACAGTGCAGCAACCAAAAGGAAAGGGAAGGGAGGAGCATGGTTGCCCTATATCCTTAGCACCATATAAACAGTGGATTCCTTGAATGTCCAGGATGTCCACGGGTAAATTTATTTTTAAAAAAACTCAGTTTCTTACCCTAGGAAGGTGAGGCCTTGAGTCCAGCAATGTTCAACATCCCTATAGTAAAGGCTCCCCCATTGCACCTTAGGTGCGAGGGGAAGGGCACCCATACCCTTCAGCCTCCTGCTCTCAGCATGTCGCTGTATGGCAGTGCAGGTATTCTGTGCTATATAGTTAGTGTCAGTATGGGTTGCTTTTGTGGTGGGTTTGTTGTTGGGTTTTGCCTTTGGCTTATTTGCACCCATGGTATGATTCTTTGCCTTTATGTGTTCCTGCGGTGCACCATTTCTGGTCAGCAAAAATTGGTAGGGAGATTGGAGGGCAATAGTTTCCATCAAGGCTTGGTAAAATTGGTTGGGTGTATCTGACTCACCCTTCAGGTCATCAGTCTGGGTGGCCAAATCCTATTGATAGATGGATTTGCAACCCACTTACACAGCGAATGACTTGACGTCCTCCTGAAGCTGGGCAGGTGGGATCATGGATGCAGCTTTGGCCGCCGCCTTGGCCGCCACTCTGCAGGCCTTCTTGGCCTTATTATGCTCCTGTGGGGACAAAAACTTTGACTTTAATGTAGTACCCATGCACACCCCATGGGAAGGCGGCATCAGTGTCTATAGCTGGTTCATCGTAGGCGTCTGCACCGCTCATTGCATATGGGAATATTTTGTTTTGGGTGATGCCTTCCTTGGCGGTGCAGGTGTGGGCTTTATGGCCAAAATCATGACAAAAGGTGCATATAGGAAGCGTGCTATCCGCAGTGACACAGAATGGGTGGAATTCGTGCCCATCAATGTTCAAAAAAACGGTGTGGGTTATTTGGGTAAAATCTTCCGCAACCCCTGCAGATGGGGTGAGTACAGCAATCACTTTGCCAATGCACAGATCTGGCATAAGCAAAAAGTGCTGCATCTCAAAGGATTAGATTAGCCCATTTTTGTTGAGCCCAGCCATTAGGTGTTGCTCCAGCACAGTGCAGTTAATCAATGTAGGTTGAAAGTAGAATGTAATTAAAATTTGATTTGATTTAGACAAATGAGTGCGCTTCATGTCAACTACCCCTTGACTGTCCAGATCCACCACCACCCGCACCTATGCGGCTGCATCTGCTGCTTGTCTGGTTTCAAACCCAAAATCCAACCAACCTCAGGGCATGAAGTGCGGTGTGATGTACACTGCGTTCAGGAAATGGGTGTGTACATCTCCACAAAATCTTTACCAAAGCTCCGTCCGTTGTATATCCAAGAAAACTCACACCCCATGCTCCACTGACAACAGGAGCTGGGAGTTCGGCGTATTGATGAACTGGTTACATCTCACTTGCCAGGCCAAAATTTCTGGGGAAATGCTAACCGCTGGTTATTTACTAATTTTATCTAGGCCGCCTGTGTCACCAGGACATTTACAAAACTTGAATGGTGCAGGGCCCACTCCTGTGCCCTTTACTTTGCTCGCCTAACTGCTACCCAACATTGGGTGCACACTAATCTCCTCGATGAGATTATCAAACTTATCTAGAATTGAATCAAATATGTTGCGAAGGTGTTTGCAACGAGAGAGAAAAGTTTTTATAGTTCCAAATGTAAATATTGCAAAATTCATAACATTAGTTCTCACTACAAAGGTCTTCTGAGTCAAAGGTTAATGTTAGTAACTAGGTATCAGTATGAGCAGTAAACTGTCAAGTAAAAGAGAAATGGCTGCTTGAAGGCTGGTGATGAGAACCCCTGAAGTAGTGGATGTAAAGTAAGTTGGGCTGGAGACTTCTGTGACTGTTTTATGAGTTAACACATTACCTAAATAACAGAGCAAATAAGCTATAGACATTAATTTTAAACTGAAATTTCTTGTCAGCAAAATGAATACTTTAAATTATGCCATAGTTAATGGAGTTTGATCTATATTGTCAGACCTCAAAGTCCAGGTTTTGGTCTACATTTAGTGTTAAGCAAGGAGAGGTCTTGAGGGATAGAGTCAATTTGGGGAAAATATTTATGAAGAAACAGGATTCTGACCTGATCAAAACATAATATTAAGTTATGCTGTTAGTGGAATCCTCAGGAAAACTGACAACAAGCTTAGTCAAATTACAGAATATATAAAAGAAGTGAGACAAAATAATTATAAGTTGAAGGCATGTAAGTTGAGCAGAAAAAATTGGACAAACCCATTAATGAACATATAACCCAATTTTAGAAAAAGTCGCATGTTATTGTTAAGAAAACACTGAGCATGGATCTGAACTGTTCAAAGACGGTTCCTCATTTGGCAATGATATCCCCTGAAGCCATTCAAAAAAGCCAGTGAAATGCGCCTGGAAACTTAACTGCTTTCTAGTATATCATCCTACACCTTCAGCTAGAGCTTCTTTTAAGAGAGTAAATAATGGCAACAATCTCCTCAAGACTGTGAAATTTATGTTAACTCCATATTTTTGGAGTTTCAAAAAATAATTTTCCTGCTTACTTTAGCTTTTTGAGATGACACGGTAGGCCGTTGAGACCTCCAAAAGGCATTAATGTGATTAAGTGTCTTGACACCGCAAGTCAGAATTTCATATTTACCAGATTAGTTGCTAAAGAGTGGACTTATTAAGAGGTAAAGAATGCCATTATGGTAGAGTTTATTATTCCTGAACACGTTGTCAACTAGAAACAAGAGTTCATGGGCATCCAGTATATAAAAAGGATATCATTGATACCTTTGCTAAAAGGTTCTAAAAAGAAGCCCAGGTATTATCAAGGCAGGAGGTTGACTGGTTATGATTCTCAGCTTGCAAAAAAGCAGCACTTTGCCCCATAGGGATCTGCATTGGGCCATGATCTCCGCCTTGAATTTTGACATTAAAACCATGCAGATGGTAGAGTGCTTATAGATTTGTAAAACCACATTTGACATTCCTAACAAAGTTTTTGGAATGCTAAAACAGCCAAACCAGAGTTAGTACCACTTTGGGCAAAAAACCTAAACTAGTTAATATGTGAAATAAAGGCTCCTGTTCCAGTGCAGCAATGAAGGCCATGTTCAAAATGGTTAAGGACTAAAATGGAATAAGACACCATGGTTGTACCTAAGAAAATCAGTTTCCTATGAGGGAAAAGACCAGGTGGCATAGACAGGACATTCTATCTATGTCTATTATTAATTTCCATCTGATTTAGCAGTACAAGCATGTGGAGCAAATTTTTTTTAAACAATGAAACACAAATGCTCACTAGTTGAGGGTATTCCTATCTCAAATTCCCCTCCAATTTCAATGAAGAGGCAAGTTATGGATTGAGGAGCTCACTTTCAGTGTGAGCCACACTTGCATTATGTGGCAAAAGTTTCTCTTTTTGATTCCGATTATCTCCAAACCCGCCAGCGCATCAAGTCTTTCACTTTTGTGCCAGCTCTCATCACTTTTGATGAGCATCAACTTGCTCAATATGTTGAGGCGATGGACACCACTGGCCTCAAAAATGAAGAAAACCCACAACTATACCTCCTTATGCCCCATGTCGCTTATGCTCCCACCCTGATGCTTCTGCCATGGTCCGCCAGCTAAAGCAGCACCGGACAAAAGCTTCCTCAAAGCCTCATCACCTTCTAATATGGCTTCCTAGGCTGATAACTTAGAGAATATATTAGGAAAGCTTTATTTCTAACAATTTCTTTTTTGGATCATTTAAAATAAAGATGTGTGGTGGCTCCCCCTTTTGGGTTAGCACCACAAGTGTTTAAAAACACAATTGTTCACTCATTCACAATCAAAGTTGACCAAGCCTGAAATTTTTGAAAAAGGTAATGTGACCATACGTAAAGCAGACTTAAGCCAATAAAATGAACATGAATCCTGATAGCAGAGCCTTAAAAGATGTTAATATCGATTTCAATGGACACCATTAAGTCGAGATTACTCATTTTAGCTAAACAGCTTGCTAAGCCCTTAATTTTCTAAAGATGCCATAATTTTCAAGTAGCCAATATATCCTCCTTTCCTGATTGCATTCATGATGTTATTTGGGTAAATTAAGCAAATATTCAAGTAATCACTGACAGTGTGCTCCAATTAACATTGCCTCTACAAAGTTGTTTAATAAATTAAGGCTTGCATATGATGCAAACCATAGTAAGGTTTACAGATTGGCAGGCCTGAATACTAATAATTCATTGGGAGCATATAATGCCTTGTCTCTAAAGTTTGGATCACTTCTTATGGAACTGGCGATAGTTTTTTCCTATCAGAAGAACTAAGATAATTGTCACTGACTTCATGCAAGAGAATGAGGTTTGGTGTATTTTCCAAGAGGTTACTATCAAAATTCTAGAGCAAACTTGCCGCTGTTTTATAACCAAAAAACTGCCTTAACACTGATTAAGAAAACTAATGATAATAGTCTGGTATATGCGGATGGGTTATTTTAGTGAAGTATCATCAGACTGGTTGAAATTCTAGGAATCTTGATCAAATTGTAAAATGTTGAGGAAATCTCTTAAGGATGAAAAGGCTAAAAGTTGTAATTTTAAAGAGCAATATATCATAGAACTGGACTCACTTTTGAAATTCAAAATATTTATATGCGCAAGTCCACAACCAATGGCAGAAAGGTAGAATTGAACCTCATGTTTTACCTGGGTTTTTTCCTGGTCATGGTAAAACTTAGGATCTGGCTGCTATACTATTGGATAGGCAATACAGATAAAAAAGAATCAAATAGTGGCCTACACTCACTTAATTTTTACCATGTAACTTTCATCCTTACATAAATTTGTCCAGCTACACAAGATGAGATTGCCAGATGACTAAATTCTGAGGCAATTTTCGTCATATTTATTTGAGAAAAACTGTTGGGGATTTCAGAGGAGCAGAAAATCAAATCCTCAAAAATTTTTCCAAATATTCCGGGTTTTTTGCACAATATGATTATCACCTCAGGTGCATCAATGGTATAATTCATAAAGTTAATGTCTGGGTTTCAACTTCCAATTTATATGCAGCAGTTATATGTTTTTGAGAAGGTGAGGCCATTGTTGCCAAGGAAGTTGTTAAACACTCATCCATGTGTTATTTGCTCCATTTCTAGTTCATGAGTAAGTCCAATATTGATTGTGAAAAAGTAAAAGAGATCCAACTAAGCTGTTATAGGCTACCATCCACTAAATAAAATAACAAAAAAGGACTATACCAGCTACCACTGATAGATGATGCTCTTTGATCACCTAGAAGGGACCAATTTTTTTCAGCGATGGATCATATATCTGAAAACTGGATAATTGACCTACCTAAAGAGGATCAAGATTAATGTGCAATTATCAATGGTCAAAGACTTTATCAGTCAACGCAGATGCCTCAAGTGTTTTCAACATGCCAAAAACATTCTCAAGAGCTATGGATTCTGTGTTGGGTGACCTGAAGTTGTCATGCATTTTTTACTACCTAAACAATAAATTTTTTAGTTGCACTTTCAGGTTCACATTGGACACTTGAAAGAAGTTTTTAAAAATTTATCTTTAATAAATCTGAAGATTAAACCTAAAAAATGTTTTTTTTAAAAATAAGAATTAATAATTAGGGTTAATTGTAAATGCCAATAGACTATGATCTGAAAAACCTAAAGTTGTGGCGAATTGGGCCATGGCATAACCAAAAATTGTTTGCAATGTGAAGTATTTTAGGAATGGTCAGCTATTATCCTTAGAAGATTACAATTTACTTCCATTTCTGAGCCAACCTTTTAGCTGTTAAAGGATTCTAAGAAAAAACTTTAAAAAGAATAAGTGAGCCCAGAACACTTTTTGATGATCTCTAATATAATTGATGATGGCCTGATATTGCAAAAATGTAAAATTTGGTTGGCTGTTTATTATCCAGATTGATGAAACATTAATGGCAGTTGGATCCATAATAAGTCAGGCAGATGAAGCCAGCGAGGAACACCCTGTCATATATGTGAGCTGTACTCTAAGCAAGCAGGAGTTAAACTATACAATGACTGAGCTGGGCTTCATCACAATAATATACAACTGTGAGCTGTTCATAGTTTACTTCGAAAGAGTCCTTTTTATGGTGATTACTAATCAATTCCGCTTAGATGATTGCGTAACTTAAAAGAGCTAAATATTAGTTTGGCCCGTTGGGCTATTAAATTGCAGTGTGCATTTTGAGATTTTGCGCCAAGACCATCTAGTACTAAAAAAAGAGATTTTGCGCCAAGCAGGTACCACAAAAAAACTTTGTGAAGGATTATTGTGGCTGTCTTTCGCCTGATTTTTCATAGTGAAGCAGATAATTTAAATGGTAAGATGCCTACTGGAGATATGCAAGAACAACCACTAAAAAATAGATAGCATTGAACATGGCGATGAAAAGCACAACATTATTAAGGGTTAATTATTCAAAATTATTGAAGAAAATCCTTACTCTTCCAAAGCCACATAATACACTGCAAATGCCAATGCAGATTATAGATTAACCAGGAATGGAGGCCTAAAAAACCCTAGAGCAGCTTTAACTGGAGTAATATTGGGTAATACCTTAGAATTTGACATTGCAATAAGTTTGCAGTGTTGTGTAATGTCAAGAACACAAGCCCTTTAAGAAAGCCACCACCTTACCATCTAGTACTAAAAAAAGCCACCACCTTCTGGCTAGAGAAGCCTGGCGTCAAGAGATTTATGACTATTTGATAAGTCATATGTTTGGCGGATTATATTTTGTTAGTCAAGGTGAGCCTTGAGGCTTGGCAGTAGATCATGTCAACAGGAAGCAAATTGATTAAGGCAATAATGTTTTGGCAAGTAGTGTGATTTCCGCCAAAGCCTCAATGATGAGGCTAAACCCCTAAAATTGTAGTACAAAGGGATTAACTAAGCAAAAGGGTCAAAAGCTGACTGAGGGTACTGAGGATTAAGGTCTGTGAAAGGGAATGAGAGGGGAAGGTTTGTAGTAGGAAGAAAAGGAGAAAGTTAGAAGAATTAGTCTGCTGTATTAAATTTAATAAATTATGTTCCATTAGAGCAACAGCTTCATTTTTTTATATTTTTAGTATTTACCAAGGATCAGCAATCTTCATATCACTTGTACATTACTCAGTGGTGTTAAAAATGTGTAATCAGCTTAGAAGATTTATCCAATACCTCCTAAAGCTAACAATGGTGCTCACTACAGGGTGCCACTGGTCAACTTTAATATAACAGCAACTAGGGAATTATGAGGTGCCCCCTCTACATATGTCATAATCTAATAGGGTCCACAACCAACAATCTATGAGCCAATGGTGACATTTAATGAGGAACCCGCACATTTTAGGCAACAGAACCAGGAGACAAGGAACCATGAAGGACTTACAGTTAGCTGCTTGCCATGCATTAGAGTCAGATCAACAGGGCATATCCACAAACGTAACCCCTCAGCATCTACTGGGTATCATGGAATGGCTCTTACAGGGTTACTGCATCTAAAAAGGAGATGTGGGTGAACATGGCATGAGCCTGTTCTATAATCAACGTGACCAAGAAGCACGTTACAAAATGTATATGACTTACCTTGACACTAACACTATGGGTTTGTCTCACTGGCTCAGCTCCCACGGGGTTAAAGAATTCCTGGTTGCTTATGTTCAGCCTTCAATACACCAACTTCTATGTGTGTTGGACTAGCATAATATTAAAATCACTAATGTCATGCGTTTTCTCAAGCACAACAGAATGACACTCGCCTCTTGCTCAAACGCCTTAACCAAGCATTCTTGGAAATAAGGTGGCACTAGTGCAAGTATACAGTCATTTCATGGATGTCTGAAACCGCATAGATCAATTAGTCCCATGCTTGATCCATGAGTTGCCCTGAGTAATAAGAATTATTAGACCAGCGTGGTCTTTTTGGTGAATGGATAAGGATGTCACGACGTTGGGTAGTAAAGCCAAATGCTTTATGTGGACATCTATAAATGGGTAGAAGTCATTGACATAGCAGTGGCTCAGATGAGGGATCAGGTTACCCTGTTAGAGAGGCGGGTAACTAATCATGCTAACACAGTGCTTATTGAGTTTATCCAACTTCTAGCTGAGGGTTGTTATCAGCGAACTGCAAACCGTTTGAGTGGTTCTCTTGGCAACCTCAGAATATGATTAAGTGCTAAGACAGATAAATTAGCTGGTGAGTTACAGCCAAGCGGCTCAAGGCTGAGCTATTACTCTTCCAATTGTTACGATAGTGGCGCACGCCAATATGCAAGTGCGCTTGGAAAACTTTTGGTAACCTAATTCTGAGCTGGTGTGGGAACAAGCCGCTTTTATAAATTAAGTATGAAGCAAACCTGAAGCTCAAGACACTGAATGACAGAACACAAGAATGCAGGGCACATTGGAGGATAATTTTATATGACTTCAGAAAATCTATTGTATAATAGATATATAGCGAGACTTCTGCCACAAATTGCAGAAAGAAATTGAGGAGCTTCGGCAGGGGAGGGAGATGAATTGTGTCACTGCAATTTGGTCAAAGCAGAGCAGATCATACATGAACTTTTTGCTGCACAAACTGAAGAAGTAAGTAGGGGCGCGGCCAGCGGCAATTCTTGCAAAAGATACTGCAGTTTGGCCAACCAGTACCCATAGTTGTCATGGAAGTCCCTCCCAATAATCCAACCTCTTCCTGGTCAACTATGGCAGATTTTCAACAAGCCTTGAGACCCTATTATTGCCCAAAAGGGGATGTTCCCCATGGCCAGTCTGAACAGAACTTGTCTGCTCCCTGAACCCAAAACATGGAGCTTGGTAAGTTTGTTTAGATCAAGAAGCTTCCGCCTTTCAGTTGAGATGGAACATGAATGGATAACTTAAATAGTCTGAATTTTTTGTGGAAGGATTATTGTATTGGCGCAAGGATAATCTGTTGTTATCCGCTCTGGATGTTGAGATCACCAACCAGGTCATATGTTACCTTAAAAGTAGTACCATAACATATCAAAAGGTGAAGGAGACCGTGCTCCGTCTATTCAGGGGTGTGGCAAAGATGGTGCAGCGCAGGTCAGAATTTCTGATAATAAAATTTCAAAAGAAAAAGTCCTTGGTGGAGTATTCGGAGTAGTTCACAACCTAGGCTCACAAGTTGTTTGGAGCAAATATCTTAACCAACAAGGATATGGGAATAGCAATGACCTCGGCTGTTAAGCCATATCAAGAGTTAGATAATGCTATGACCCACATTTTTCTAAAAGATGCGGAGCTATTATAAGTCATCAACTATTTCCGCTGCCTATCTGTAACTTTTAGTGCTCCCAACGTGGAACAAAAATACCCTGCGACTACCATCAAATAAACATCAGGAAATGGACAACAACAACACTGTTATGGGTAATACTCGTTCACTTAAGACTTTGAAGGGTCCTTTCCGTCCTCCTTGTGATCAACCAGCTCATCCTCAGCCTAATTACAATTGATCATTTAACTTCTAATCCAGAACTTGGGTGTAGTGCAGAGACGAGAGCCGTTTATGAATGCTTGTTTCTCATGCAGCCAAAGAGGCCAATATGCGGCTAACTGATTTAATTAATTTCATGTTCATGCAGTACCGCCCACCCTTATTGAAAAGGTTATTGTTTGAGCAGAATAAAGATGGGACGCTCTACCTCTGCTAATACAAATATTTTTGTCCCTGATGATTCCCACGTGTTGATTTACATCAACCCCAGTACACTCATAGATTATTTATTATATAAAATAAATTTCCTATGATATAGTGGGCTCACAACAAGAAAGAGATCCCAATAACATAAACTTGGAGTTCCGCTGATATGTGCAAAAGTTTTACGCCTAGAAAATCCTTAAGTGGAATTGTATAGTTGACAGCAAGCCTTCATCACATGTCGTAACCTTAGAGAAGGTGACCAGGGCAATCCCAGTAGAACAAATTGCCCAGGAGTATCCTCATGTCAGCTCTGGTATTATCACTTCTTTTATTACTAAAGCCCTTGGATGGTAATTCAATAAACACCAACAGTTCTTCATATTGGGAGTTTACATACTGTGATATTTTAGTTTAAAAATCAAAAATCTGAGCTATTATTGATACTGGCATCCCAGTAAATATAATATCCATAAGCTCTTGGATAAACTTTCGCTGAAGCCTGATGTGGAACATCAAGTAGTGTATGGGACCACGGGGACAAAGAGCACTGAGTCAGAGGGCACTTACAGCGCATTACCTTTGAGGCTTGGTTCTGTCAGTGCATCCTCCCTGGTGGTGTTTCTGCCTAATAATAATTATGAAGTTGATCAGGGACATGTTTCTGCGGCAATTCAGGACAGTGTTCAATATGGCGGAAGAGACTTTTAATATCCTGGGACAATGTATACCCAACTATCTACCTCCAGCGGAGTCCCAAAGGACCTAATTTTTTCCATTCAAATTTATCTTGCTTATAGTGATGGGGTGAATTCTGTTCAATATTGGTGGATTAAGTGAAAAACAAGAGCTCTGCCTAACCAGATTTATGAGTACAATGATACAACACTACAGGCTGTGAACGCCTTAAGTATACCTTTGGGGCATCAGGTTTTACTAGGGATGGAGCTTGAAATAGACATCATTTGGGCTATATGGGGAAATAATGGGGCCCTACCAGCAATTGCAGCTCAAACCTTATGTGGCTCCTGGATTTCTTTTCAGGGCATGGTGATTTGAAAGTATTATTAGCAAACCTACAGAGGAGTCTATGACGGTCCAAAGACACCAAGTGGTGGCTTATTTAAACTTGACTCCTGTTGATGAGGTTTATCATATTCATAATTTTGGGTCTTGGGAGGACCTCAGCTTACCTGTAAAGCCTCATTTGGCGTAATAGCAGTAGTTCTTCATAAAGCTCTGACTGGGATCTCGAAGGAACAGAAGGATAGGGTGATGGCCCTGTTTGAAAAATTCCAAGGAATTTTCTCATTACAGACCACAAACTGGAAACTGTGCATGGAGTTGTACTGGGGTAGACACGGGCAATCACCTACCATTTGTTCAAAGCCTAATCAGTGCTAAAAGCAGTGGAGGAAGTTGTCTCCAATGAGGTAGATAAATTTATCAAACAGGGGATTTTAGAGCCATCCAAGAGTCCATGGACATCGCCAGTGCTAATTGTTAAGAAGAAAGAGGGCACTAACAGGGCAACATTGATTACCAGAAGCTTAATAGCAGCTTGAAGAAAGATTCATATCCTCTTTCACGGATTGATATCACTTTAAATCGGCTGGGAGGTGCTAACTATATTTTAACCATGTTCTTGATATTGGGGTACTGGCAGATTGAGTTGCCAGTGGTATTACAAGAGAAGTGCGCTATAATTACCCTGAAAAGGCTGTTCCAGACTACACGTATGCCACAGGGTTTGTGCAACACCCCAGCTAAGCTCCTGTGGGCTATGGACACTATTTGGGGTGATGTGAAACTGTCCAGCTTTTTAGTTTACCACGATGATTTTAATGTGTTCTCATGGATTTTCACAAAGCATCTTGACCAGTTAGAAAAGTATTCCGCTGTCTTGCTGATGCTAACATAAAAATCAAGCCTCAAAAGTGCTTTTTTAAGGAGCAATTGGAGTACATCAGGTTTGTGGTAGACTCAAAAGGGCTTAGACCTCAGCAGGCGAAGATGGAAGCTATATATAAGATGACTCAGCCAGGTAATAGGCGAAACATTCTGGGCGTTTTTGAGGGATAATCAGTGTTAACTTTTGGTAGTTTAGGTGGAATCCGCAGAGCTGGTTGCACAGGTTAAAACCTACTGAGCAATAGAAAAGCAATATGGGTATATCTGATTCTTGATAAATAGTAATAAATACTTAGTAACAAGTAGCTTTTGCCCTGACAATACCAACTTATTAATATAAAAAACTAATGGATAATTCATTTAACCTTTATTTACTCCCTTCTTCTTACAAAGATTACCCTACTTCTAATTATCATGCTCACCTCTTAAACTTAGGTAGTCATCAGCAATTTCAACCCGTTCCACTTAAAAATTTTTATTCACTTTAAATTTAGTTTTTCATAATATCATCAAGGCTCTGGCGGAACTCCCTCAATTCACTGAACCATTATCACTTTGTTAAATTATTTTTAAATTGACATAATATAAATTCAAATCTCAAGGCTCACTGCAACTCATCAATACAATCCGCCAAATAGGTGACTAATCATCCAGTCATATTAAATTCTTAACATTACCCTCCCCTTGACTGGATGATAAGCTCTTATTTCTTGTATGGCCAAAGGAACTTTGCATATACTCAGTTGATAGTCCAACCACCCACGGCTTCCTTAATAGTTTAAGCCTCAGCACGTCTTCTCAAATATCTCAAATAATCTGCTCCATATTTTGGCAAACTTGTTCCTTCTTCTAAACCCATGTTAGTCATGGAACAGCACATGATCTCCTACCTTAAACTGGGGAGGCTGCTGCATCTACATTGGCCAGCTACATGATCATGTATCTTCTTAGTTAAACTATTGGAGTAAGCTTCAGCTTGGAATTTAATTAGTTTTTCCGTTAAAGCAGCCAATGCCGCTGGGGCTCAACTCAGCATTATCAGTTTATGCAGAAATAAAGCGATGCTGTCAAGGCTTGATGGCTTCCATAAGTAATTGGATGGGACTTTTCCCCATGGATGAATGATAGATGGTAGTGTAAGCAAATATGGCGGTGGATATAAGGGTATTTCAGTCAGCTGTTAATCATTAACAAGCTTACATAGAATGTTCACCAATGTCCATTGACCTTTTCCACCATTCCATTAGATTCAGGGTGGTAGGTGTAGTCAAGACCTAAAAATTGCCATTAGTTCATTAAACGTGGGCAGATATGAGATGTAAAATTGGTTCCATTGTCCGTGAGGATAAGATGTTGACAGTCATTTCGCTGTATGACACACTCCATGATGAACTAGGCGGTGTGAAAGCCCCTAAGTCATTGATCAATCTTGCTTCCACTCATCTTTTCAAATGATCAATATCTACTATTATATACTTAGAGAGGTTTTCGCCAGTCAGCAGAGGCCCCACCACATTCAGAGAAACATTATGTCATGCAAAATGAGGCTTAATCAGCAGGTAGGTGGTCTTCTTGTATAATGGCCTCTCCACTTGGCACTGGTACAACAAGCAACCATCTTAAGCACATCATAGTGCATACTCTCCTATAGTAAAGGGTCACAAAAACTCAATCATTTTCCGCAATCCTCCATGACCTACCGCTTTATGAGCATCCATAATAATTGCTGGTCTAGCAGAAGGTTTTGGGGAAACTCATTGTTGATTCTCCTTCCCCTTATATAGTTCCCCATTGCACAAAACGGTATCTCATTGCAGCCCATTCAGCACTTTGATTACCTGTGGTGGCTCATTGTGATATTTTCACACAATCTTCTTCTCATACATTATGTCTGCCAAATCCGCCATAATGGCGACCTTTGATAATCGTGAGATACAGTCTGCATTCTGGTGTTTTTCCTCTGGCTGGTGTATGATCTCAAAGTCATATGTTCGTAGCTTTAGGGCCCATCACGCAAGCCAACCTTCAGGTTCTCGCAGGTTCTGCAGCCACCGCAAGGAGGCATGATCCATTACCATTTTGAATTTCACTCCATGGAGGTAGACCTGGAACTTTTAATATGCATATATTAACGCTAAGCACTCATACTCAGTCACAGTGTAATTCTGTTAAGGTATGTTAAGCTAAGGCTACATTATGCAATGGAATGCTAAAGACCATCAACATCCTTTTGAGAAAACACTGTTCTACATTGGAAAGTGATGTGTCCGTTTGCACAATAAATTCCTTTTGAAATTAAAATATTGCAAAACGTACGCGCTAGCAATGCGGTTCATAAAATATCAAAAACATTTTGACAAGTTTTGTCCAGTCAAGGGTAGCGTTTTTCTTTAATAGCTTAAAGAGCGGAGACCCAATACATCTGATGTTGAAAATAAACTGCCATTGTAACCAACTATCTAAAAAACACCTGGATATACCTCTTATTACCCAGCTGAGTAATTTTGCATATAGCTTCCACCTTTATTTGGCTAAGGACTAAGCCCTATTGAGTCTACCACAAAACTGATATATTCCAATTGATCCTTAGAAAATGGCACTTTGGGGCTTATTTTAATCGTAGCCTCGGCGAGCCAGTGGAACACTTTTTCTAGCTGGTCAAGATGCTCTGTGAACATCCATGAGAACACATTGATATCATCTTGGTAGATTAGGAAGCAGAACAGTTTCACATCACACAGAATAGTGTCCATAGCCAACAGGAGCGTAGCTGGGGCGTAGCACAAACCTTGTGATACACGTGTGTGCTGGAAAAACCCTTTCAAGGTGATTATAGAATAAAAATTCTCTTGTTCCGCCGCTGGCAGCTAAATTTTCCAATACCCCAATATCAAGTCCATAAGAGGAGAAATATTTGGCACCTCCTAGCTGATCTTAAGCATCATCAATTCGTGGGTGCGGTTACAAGTCACTTTATATAATACCGTTAAGCTTCCAGTAGTTGATAAATACCTGATTGGTGCCAAAGGTCTTCTTAACATAAACACTAGGACACCCAGGGACTCTTTGACGGTTCTAACTTCCCTGTTCCACCAATTCATCTATCTCCGCAGGTACACCTTCTTCCACCGCCTTTGAGTGAGGAATTGGCCATGACTTGATAGGAGGGTGATCCCCATGTCCAACCGATGATCCATCCTTCATGCACACTTCAAGTCATAATTGTTGGATGCAAAAATGCTTTGGTTTTCCTCAAACAAATCCATCACCCAGTCCTTCTGGTCCTACAATAGCCAGTTAGCGCCTCACGTGGAACCACAATCATTATGCCAGATAAAGTTTTTAATGGTAGGCTGAAATCTTCCCAAGCATTAAAGTCATATATCTGATGGACCTTATCAATAAAAATTAGATGCAGATAAGCCACAACTTGATGCTTCAAACCTTCATAGACTCCTTCTGCAGTTTTTCTATCATAATTTTCACTTCCCCCTGCCTGGTAACAGGAGCCCAGAAGCACATGGGGTTTGAGTCGTGATTGTTGATAGGGCCCCATAATCTCCCCATATAGGCCTCCAGTATATCTTTTTTGAGCTCCATCCCTTATATGACCTAATTCCTAGAAGGTATGCTTAAGGCACTTGCAGCTCATTTCGGAATCTCATTGTACTTGTAAATCTGGTTAGGAAGTGCTTGGGTCCTCCGTTTAACCTGCCAATGTGAATAGAAATCACCCCATCAGTATATGCAAGATTAATTTGACTGGATCAGATTGGTTCTTCTGGGACTCCGCTGGAGGTAAAGTATATGGATATCAGTTGTTCCAGAATATTAATTGTTCTCTCCACTATATCAATTATTATCCCAAATTGCCGCATGAACTCAGTCCCAATTAACAAGTCATAGTGATTGTTAGTAAGAACCAACGCTGGAGTGGATGCACCAACAGATCCAAACATAAAGTAACGCTCTATAAGCACCCTCCAACACAGTGCTCTGTGCCCTAACGGTCCCATACACTAATCAGTGTTCTACATCAGGCTTTCAGTGGAAGCTTAGCCTAAGCTTGGTTGATATAATATTTACAGGAGCTCCAGTATTTATTATAGCCTGAATTTGATAATTTTTACAAAAATATCATATTATGTACACTCTAAATCAGAGAGACCATTGGTGTTCATCACTTGAACATCCAAGAGCTTTCAGTTATCCAGAAAAGTGATAATACCAATGCTGACATGAGGATATTCCTAGCAATTTGTTCTACTGGGATTGTTATAGTCACCCCCTCTAGGGTTGTGACATGTGATGAAGGCTTGCTTTCAACTGTACCATTCCAGTAAAGGATTTTCTAAAAAAAAGCTTTTGCACATCTCAGCGGAACTCTAAGTCCATGTTATTGGGATCTCTCCCTCAGTGTGAGGCCACTATATCATAGGGAATTTGTTTATATAATAAATCGTTAACAAGTGTACTGGGGTTGACATAAAGCAAATTTTGAGAATCATCAGGGACAATTAGATTTGAACCAACGGAAGTAGAGAATCACATTTCTACTAAGATTGACCTTTTCCCTGTTTGATCAGGTCAGCCAGTACTTCATGAGCATTCAGAAAATTAGGACAGCTAGCCGCAAATGGCCTCTTTGTTTTCATGAGAAACAAGAATTTGTAAATGACCCTTTTCTCTGTTTCACCTAAAAGGGTCTGGGTTGAGAATTAAAAGTTGAGCATAATTTAGCTGAGGATACGCTGTTTGATATTAATGGAGTGGAAAGGAACCTCCAGAGCTTAAGTGGACGATTATTAACCAATGGATTGCACTCATGCCGTTGGGGTCCCTTTCCAACAGAAATTAAGTAGTAGTTGCAGGAGCCTTCTGCTCCACATTGGGAGCACTAAAGGTGACAGGTAGATAGCATAATTAACTAACATTTGTTAATAGCTCCGCATCATCTTAAATTATGTAGAACATAGCATTATACAGGTATCAATATGGCTTAATGGCTACTGTCATTGCTATGCCCACCTCCTCATTAGTTAAAAAAATTTTTTTTTAAACAACACTTGAGCCTCCGCTATGAATCGCTCTGCAAACTCCACCAAGGACTCATTCTTATGATAAGCTATTGTCAAAAACTCTGCCTAAATCTGACCAACTTCTCCACCCCCATACAGGAGGATCATGGTCTCCTTCACCTCTTGATAGATTATGGTACTTCTCTTAAGGTAACATATGACCTGGTCAGCACTCTTGGCATCCAGAGAAGATAACAAGAGTTTAGCCTTCTGCTGATCAGAAGCTCCTTAAACTGAAAATTAAACCTCTTAAAAAATCCAGGTATGTTTCCGTTGCAGCTAAATAGGTGGCAGCTTGTCAATGCATACCTCCCCTCTCTAGCGACACTTATTCAGTAAACCACTTTGCACAATCCAGCCTCTCTGAAGTGTCACCCAAGAGGTTAGCAAGTTGGTTGGTTTGGCCACCCACCATGCGCAGTTGGTAAAAGGCTTTGTGAGCTAATCTGTTTACTTTTATTTTCTTGGAAAAGCATTTTTGATCCTGGAGTAGTGCATCCAAGGCGAGCTTCAGTTCAGAGCATTACGACAACTCAATGAACTGGGGTAGTGCTTATCAAAGGGACCAGTTGCAACATGGTTTAGCAAATATAAAGGTTATATAATAATTGGATAATGGGCTCCTGTAGCAAACACCACAGTTACCTTTTGGCAGCTTAAGTGGAAGCCTATGAGCTGGTTGCACAGGGTAAAACCACTGAGTAATGGAAAAGCAATATGAGGATCGCTGGTTCATGATAAACAGTAATAAAGACCTAATAATAAGGTACCATTTCCCTGACAATACCAATTTATTAATATATAAACTAACGGCTAATTCCATTAACCTTTCCCTACTCTCTTCTTATACTAAAAAACACTCCTTCTCATTCTTACGCTCTACTCTTTTTTCTCGATTTCTCGGTGGTTTTGAGCAATTCCACTTAGTACTTCTGTTTGCTACAAAATTAGGAGTTTCATTCTATAATCAAGTTTTTGGCGGAATTCCTCAATTTACCAAATCATTATTACTTAAAAGATTCGCTCTGCATTAACATAATATATACTCAATTTTAAGGGTCACCTCAACTCATCAATACAATCCGCTGGATAGGAGACTTATTGTCCAGTAAAATAAATTGTACAACAGTCAGAAACTATTGGCTATTAATTTCTAACTTCAGCTGTAATGGGGCATCTCTCTTTGAGTTATTGAAGAGAAATGTCACCTTTGACTGGACTAAACATTGTTAAAATTCTTTTGATGTTAGTAGATCATGATGGCTATTGCGCCAGTTTTTCAATACTCTTTTTAAAAGGTTTTTATTGTGCAAATGGATACTTCATTTTCTGCCGTAGGGGAAGTATATCCCAGAAGGATGATGATGATTTTGAGTACCCCGTCACGTTTTGTAGCCAAAGCTTATATTGTCATGAACATAATTACACTGTGACTGAATGGAAGTTCTTATCAGTAATATATGCATTTAAACAGTCTGGGTATAGATCCATGGGGTAAAATTCCAAGTGGTAAAAGATCATGCACCCTTGCGTTGGCTGCAGAACCTTAGATAACCTCAAGGTTGGCTTGCAACATGGGAATTAAAGATCAAAGCATATGACTTTGAGGTAGTACACTGACCAGGGGCAAAGCATCAGAATGTGGACAGTCTCTTGTAGTTACCAACGGTCGCCATTATGGTGGATTTGGCAGACATCGTGTATGAGAAGGTGATTGTGGGAAAATACCATGATGAGCCGCCACATGTATAAGGCGCTGATGGGCTTATATGAATTACCTTTTTACCCAATAGGGTACTATATAAGAAAGTTGGAGAATTGACGCTGAGTTTCCCAAAACCTTCCACTAGGCCAGCAATTATTGTGGATGCCCATAAGGTGGTAGGTCATTGAGGGTTGCGGAAAATATTAGAGTTTTTGCAACTACGCTACTCTTGGGAAGATATACATTATGATATGCTTGAGATGAAAGCTTTTTGTCATCAGTGTCAAATGGATAAACTTTTCCATAACAAAACTACATGCCAGCTGGATTAGCCCTGTTTTGCGAGGCACACTGTTTTCCTTGACGTTGTGGGGCCCTTCTAACTGGTGCAAATCACTCTAAGTATATACTAATAGCAATCAATCACTTGACAATGTGGTGGAAGCAAGAGCGATTAGCAATTTAGGGATGTATCTGCCACCAAGTAAATTATGGAGTGCATCTTGCAGTGATATGGCTGTCCGCAATTTATTCTCATGGACAACAGAACAAATTTCTTGTCACATGTCCTACTTAAGTTGAATGAACTAATTGCAATCTGCGGGGTCTTAACTACACCTTACCACCCTAAATCTAATGAAATGGTGAAATGGGTTAATGGAACATTGATGAACATTACCCAAAAGCTTTTAAAAGATCGCCCATGTTAAGTAGTTTGCTGGACCAAATTGTTGGATAATTAGACAGGGACATAATAATATTAGCTATTGCCTAATTTAATGTGGATTATATCGAAGATATCAGTGATTATGGATCAGAAATATCCCAAGTATATGCGAATCTTGAGATCTTCAGCCTAACAATTCCTAAAGTAATATTTGACTAGATAACATGGGACTGAGGGTTTTGTTAGTTAAGTCAGACTTATTAATAGGTTGCTTAATGACCTGGGCACATGGGCTTTGTTGGTAAATGTTAAATTAGTTTTTAATGTTGTTTGAGCTTTTGATTGAATTAATTGCTAATTTGCTGAGTTGGATTTAGGCGTTGAAGATGCTTGCTGATGCCTTTTTACCTTAATTTAAACAATTACATTTTGGGGTTTATTCACCACTTATAAAAAAATAACAAAACACTAATAAAAACTAAGAAGGTTGTTTTTATATAGTTCATTAGTAGCTACATGAGGTTAAAGGAGAGCTCTATTTATAAATCAGTGCTTAGTATCTAGAGTTACTTTGGGTTCAAGTGTAATAGGAATCAATTTGATATTAGATATGATCCTAATATGGAAATATGGAGATTCAAACTATTGTCTCTCTAAAATCTCAGTTCTCTTTGATGGATTGGCTGATGGAGGATCAGAAGTATGACATATCTATGAGTTAAAGTTTTGATGTACTTGAGCCGATAACCATGTGAGAAAATATTTGCACTTTTTAGGACCCTCCAACTTTAAAAAGGGGCTGGTCTCCAAAATGTGGCTTGAACAATATTAGTTGTAAGATGGGGAGGGACCTCTGAAGGTTTCTTGATTCCGCCAATGATTTGAAATATCCCATCTAACCAAACTTAAGCTATTTGGCCAAGTATTATTATTAATAATTTTATTGCCCTGATTAAAAGTGTTCCACTGAGAATTGGCCAGGGTCTTTTGGCCAATTTTATATTCATGTTCTTCCAAAGCGCTCTTCACACAATACTAGGCTTGCAATTTCCTGACATTAACCCCCTTCAATAGTGTTATGGGGTGAATAAAAGCGTAAAAACCGTCCATGGACCCAGTTTATGGTGAATCCAGAAGCACGGGATTTGATAAGATATTTATCCCCTCGCTTATATGTGTCTACAAATGGTCCTCCCAGATAGTCCCAATCATCTCACTCCTAAGAGTGATCCTATTGTGGTAATATAATACTAAGTCAAATAAAAGGAAGGATGGCTGTGGGTCTTGCTCTCATTAGTAGCTGAACTTCTTTAGTGATAATCCTCAGCAAGTTAGTTATAGCCTCAGACTGTAATTGGATGATGTGCTGGGTCAAGTTTCATGGCTTGTTCTGGGTTAGTCCTGTCAGATAATTTAGCTTTGGCCAATAAAGCTTGTACCCCAGGTTCTCACCCATATAACATATAGAAAGGGGACATTTTAAGGATATGATAGTAACTAATATGATAGGCCATGAGCGTGTTTGGTAAGTCTAGATCCTATTAAAGAGAGTCTGAACTGGCCATTTTCTGTAGTATAGAGACCAGGGTTCCATTAACTTTTTCTACAGAACCATTTTGTTGATGGATTATAGGGGGTAAAAAAGAGTTGTGTCCCCACGGAGGTGATAAGAAGCTTGCCCGCTCTGGAAGTGAATTTTTTTCCCATTGGCACAAGGAAGATCTTGGGGCAACCATGTCGCATGAAGATAAATTGATGCAAGAAGGTAGCCGTGGCTTTTGAAGTCTGGCGGGGAGAACCACAGCTTTAACCCATTTGATGAAACTTAAATTCCACCAAGTTATAGAAATTGCCCCAGTAGTCTGAGTGAGAGGACCTACCACATTCAGACTTATGGTGTGGAAGAGTGTTGGGGCGTTATAGGTTGGTACTGATAACGGGACTTGAAGCTGTATTGTTTTTCGCAGGTCAAATAGGTCTTTAAGAATTCAACTATGGTCTCCATGATGCCCTCCCAGTAATACCTCTCTTTAAGCAAATCGTAGTTCTTTTGGACTCCGCCATGGCCCATGATAGTTTGAGACTCCATGATCACAGGTACTCGCCGGATGGCAAGAGTTAGAGCAAACAGTTTACTCCTACTTTCTTGTATAAATTCCCACTTTCCACCTTGGTGTTTTGAGAGTGCCGTGCTAGCATATTTTGTACTGGTTCATCTTCGTCAGCCCACGGCTCAGGAGTCATGAGGAGGTCATGCAACCTCTCTGCTTCGCTATTGTCAAGGTATAGGACAGGCAGCCGCGTCAACCCATCAACGTTCATATGTCTCGTCCCAGCTCAATGCTCAATGGTCATATAGTAGTGCTGGAGCTTAAGAGCCCAGAGCCAACCCCAATGTGGTCCTTCATATTTTGTAACCACTTTAAAGAAGCGTGGTCATTAATCACTTTAAAGGAAGTCCCATTTAAAAAAGGGCGATAGCATTTGACTGCAAGTAAGATGGCAAGGCACTCCTTTTCAGTGACGTTGTAGTTGCGCTCAGATTTCAAGAGCACCTTACTAAAATAAGACACAGGATAATCGTCACCATTTTCAAATAAGAGCCAGGATAGCTCCAACAGCGTATTGGAGGTATCTTTGAACAACATGAAGGGCTTGTCATAGTCATGGTGGTAGTATATTGGCCTTTTTAGCAATAGCACCTTCAGTGTCTCAAATGCGGCTTTTTGTTCAACACCCCCAATGAAATGGAGTGTTCTTAGCCAAGAGACGTATGTGGGGCTCACTAATCTGGGAAAACTTGGGGATGAATTGATGGTAATACCCCATCATGCCCAAGAATACCTGGATGTCCCGAAGGGTTTTGGGCACTGATATCTTTAATATTGCCTCAACCTTATCCTGGTGAGGTTTTATCCCATCTTGTGAGATGGCGTGCCTAAGAAAATCCAGCTTCTTCTGGAAAAAAGTACACTTAGAGGGCTTTAGTTTGATATTGGATGCCCACAAGTGTTGAAAAACTTCCTTTAGCTGCGTGAGATGGTCATTAAACATCTTGGAGAAAATGGTGATGTCATAGAGGTAGACGATCACATAGCTTATCTTAAGATCCTGGAGAATATGATCCATCACTCGCTGAAATGTTGCAGGGGCGTTTCATACCCCTGATGTAGCTGAGTGGGTTGGAACAAATCCTCGCTGCAAATAAGGGCGCACTTCTTCTGATTTTGTGGAGAAAGGTCCATCTGCCAATAAGCGCTAGCCAAGTCCATGGCGGTGAAGAATTTAAGCCCAGAAAGTTGGTTCAGAGCGTCATCAATGCGAGGGATAGGGTAGTTGGTCTTCTTGGTGTGGTTGTTCAGCTTATGGTAGTCCAAAACTACCCAATAACCTCCATTTTTCTTCATTATCAATAGGAGCGGGGATGACCAAGGGCTCTGGTAAGCACCAACAACTCAGCGTCCAGCAGCTGTATGAGATCCGTCCGTTTTGGTAGCATCTCAAATTTTTTATTTTGCAGTAGGGTTTAAAGCGGATAGGCTGACCATCACCAACGTTAATGTATGAGTCCAACTCTTCATATCTCTATGGTCAGTGTTGGATTTAAAGAATATGTCGCTGTAGGTTTAAGCAGGGTGTGGACTTTATCCAGCTCAGCTGGGGTTGTTTCATCAGAGAAATGAACAGTAGTTAGTGTACATAAAGATTGGTCAGTGGGTAAGCATTTATCCGCTATAGACCCAACACAGTGTGCTTGCTTTATTTTCTCAAGGGGAATCAACATTCCTTTTCTGATCACATGATACTTTACAACCATATCCTTTTTGGTGAAATTCCATAACAAATGTTTGATAGGTCGTTAATAAGAAGGGTCTAACATTCCTGGAAAAACTCTGGGCTCCAAAGGATTAATCGCCAATGCTAATCAGGTGCAGTAGGCAGTTGTGTGGGATTTGCACGGTAATCTTTGTTTCAACTACCCTTTGTTCACCAGCCTTGATGACCTCCTCATGTGAAGCATAAAAAATAATACCCTCTAGGGCGTCCAAGATTATGACAACATTTTTATATGCCATCCTGCTGTGGTATAAATTAGGAATGAAGCAGGAGAGGGTACTCAACTGTGCGAAAAAAATATTTTTATTAAGCTTATAATTTGTCAAAATCAGGGAAGCCTCATAGCTAAGCAGGGAGAGATAAACCTGCTTTATGTTGATAATCCCTTAATACTCTAGCATGAACTGAATACCAAAGAGTAGATCACAGGTATTGTTAGTTAGGGCCATCTCTGGAGCTGACAAGATGAGCTTCCCAAAACGGATGGGCAGAGAAGAGTATACCCCAATGGTGCAGGTGTTGACTGGGCCTGAAGTCCCAAATTCTTGAGTCTAGTCGAGGTCAGGGGACAGTTTAATCTTTTTGATGAGTTTTGATGACACAAAGCTTTTTGGGGAGCCAGAATTAAGGATAGCCCTAACCTGCACTCCATTGATAACGACTTCTACTTTAGTTGAGGTTCCGCACAAGTTGGGGGAAAGACAAAAACCCATCTTTAATTGGAGTTTAGAGGAAAGTTATTTGGCTGTCTCAGGGTATTTCTCATGGATAGACTGCAGGGTATGGCACACTGGTTTGGGCGGACCAAGGTGGCAATATACTGGTCAGCGTCACTAGCAGTGTTAATGACCTCAAAATCCCTCAACACTTGGCGGAAATAAGTATGGAGGGGATCCTAGCCCAATATACTCTATCAGGGTTCAACCTGTCAGGTATCTCCACTTCATATGTGGCTCCTAAGACATGGTGACTGACATCTTCACACCCCCTTCAGATTCGTCGCCAGAGGGATTTTCAATGCACATTAAGGATTGTATTGGTTGGTAGGTAAGGTGAAGACTTCCCTTGTTGCAAGCGGGGTTGTGGGGTCGCTCAAGCCTGGGTAACTTTTTGAGGAGACGCGTTAATTTGTTACGGTTCTACATTTAGCCTTTGGCGTAGGGGGATTGGGTTGCCCCATGGCTACAGGTATTAAACTAGAGATGTCCGGAGGAGAAGACAAGTGGGATAGAGATATTTCCTTGGCAGGATGAGACAAATGAGGCACTTTAGAAGGCCTCTCTAATAAAGGAGAAGAACAGGGCAAAGTGATGCCAACCTCATCAGTACATTTTGGGAGCTGAAGATGAAGAGGAGGACTGTCCCATCACTGCATTTATCCACGTATCATCTTTACCTGTGGAGGAGCATCTTGTTGCAGCAAATCTTTGGGAGAAGATTACCAGAGAGATAGCCATAGAAGAGTCTGGAGGGGCTTTAATGGATTCTAGCCTCATAACTCCTTGCTTAGTATCACTTTCATTATAGTCAGCCACTATAAACAAGGACTCTTTTATATCGCGTACATTTTTGAAGGTGCGCTTGACTGAAGTAATATTCAGTGACAAAGAGGTATGATGTGTTAAACCAGCCAAAATCGAAGCAATGGCGTCATTTAGAAGTAACATTTTTTCCAGCAACAGAGGCTGAGCTTCACTTTAAAATTACTCAACAAAAAGGGGATTGAAAATCCATTTTGCAGGCTAGGGCACATAAAGGCCTGTTTTTGACGTTGTAAGCTTTGTGTGGAGCCAAATTTCTCATTTAGCGCTTTCTTAACCTCCATCCAAGTGTTGAGATTGACTATGTTGGGGACCATTCTTTCTTAAGCTATATGATTCAAGCAGGGAGGAAAGTAAGGGATTATTTGATAGACAGTTGCTCCTTCCATAGCAGATTTATAAAAACTAAAAGGAAGGAGGCAATACTGCCCTCACCAGGTGTGAACTTGTCTCAGAAAGGGGGTTTCTTATAAAAGGGCGTTGAAATGAGTGCTGCGTGAGCCTTTTAAGGAGACAAAGAACTGGCTAGCTGTTGTTCCATAATTATTAGCCTAGGGTTAATTTCAGCAGGAAAGCTAGAAGGGTTACTCCCCCCAACAGCCTCCATTTTTTGAACGGTTTGTGGCCTACAGGTGCCCCTCTAGTGAGCACCACTTATTGGATTAGGCGTCGAAGATGCTTGTTAAAGCCTTTTTACCTTAATTCCAACAATTTAACTCAGGGTTTATTCACCACTTATGCAAAAAAATATTAAAACATTAATAAATACTAATGTTATAAGTCCGGTGGTATATCAGATATACACTAAGGGGTTTCTGCACATGGTTACGTCCACTGAGCAATAAGACCAACAATATGAAGATCGTCATCATTAAAACAACATAACTTTTAATAAATATGGATCAATTGCCCCTGATGACACTTCTTTATTCAATATAATACTTTCAGCGGATCCTTGCTGTTTTGCTCACTCTCTTCTACTAAAAAATCTCCCCCTTTCAATCTTCTCATATTGCTGATATCTCAGTAAACTCAATCAATACTTACCTTTTGTGCTTAGATTTTTTGTTCTTACATATTCTCATTGGTTCTAGTAGAGTTCACCATTTATTAAATTCACTATAGCACTAGTTTGAGGCGATCTAACCAATTTTTATCATATGTCAATATCTCATTATCCATCCTTTATTGATATCACCTTATTGCCTGATTTGGAGGAGATACAATATATCCTTTCCAACCCAATATCTCCTCATCCTAAGTCGCTAAAATAATTGTAACTCATAAACTATGATTAACAGATTCTACCATACTGCTGTAATGACTTAGGGATTATCGTCCAGTCATATTAGAATTGACTAAAAAGGTTGATTTTTATACCATCTATTAGTAGTCGTGCGGGGGTAAAGGAGAATCTAATCATAAATCAGTGCTTAGTACTTAAAGTGACTTTAGGCTCAAGTGCAATAGGCATCAATTTGATATTAGCTTTGATTCTAATTTGGAAATATGGACATTCGCCCTATTTGTACTTTCAAATATGGCTTGCTTTGATTGATCAGCTGATGGAGGGTCAGAACCTGGCATGACATATACCTGAGGTAATAATTTTGATGCATTTGAGCCAAACACCATGCAAGAAAATCTTTGCACCTTTTGCTACCCCCTCCAACATAAAAAAGGGGCCGGTATCTGTGGTGTGAATCGAACCATATTAGTTGTAAGATGGGGAGGGACTCTAAAGTGCTCCCTTGATTCTTCAAATGATTTGGAATATCCTAACTACCCAAGCTCAAGATATTTGGCCAAGTATCTTTAATAATTTTATCTGCCCCAATTCAAAGGGTTCACCAAGAATCTTCCAGGGTCTTTTGGCCAATTTATCATCATGGTTGTCCAAAACGCTTTTCACACAATATCAGACTTACAATTGCCCAACAAGAGGTAAAAACCGCCTTGATATGTGTTACTGTTGCTCAAGAGAAGTGATGGTTTAGCTATTTTCAGACGCATCAGAGGAAGCTCTATCTTGAAACAATGGTCAGTCATACAACAACCACAAGGCTGAGATGAGTTACCGCAGAGCCTAATAGTTCATAGACCCTCGGAAGCCTTCATTAGATCCATTGGCTAAGTGCCAATGAGGAACAGGTGTCATGGGTGAGGTGTGGTTAACATCAAACCCTATAAATTTTTCATAATTTTTTACAAATAAAACAATCTTTCAGCATAAAACTTTGATAGCTTAATGTACACACTTTTTGTATTTTATACTTTTTTGTTTTATTACACTAAGGAATTACTTGTGATCTAAAGGATCAGGGTAGCGATCCATTGTACAAGTAAACGACAGTAAAACTCAGCCTCAAAGTGTCATCTCTAAGGAGTATTATCTTAACTTCTGTCATCGTCTGGTCTATTGTCTCCGTACAATAGGCGCTCTAAACTCTGACTTATCTCCAAAGATTAACCAGCCCATCTGAAGTAGGCCCAAACTTCAACAGCCTCTCTGAGTGGGGTACCCTTCTATCCACCGCCATCTTTGATTATATTATCAGCTACCACTCGTTGACAGGGAATAGTCCTTTCAAATAACTTTATTGTAGACGTCTGGCTTTGCCAGCATTGATTTACTCCTTTGTGGAAGACATCAACGGAGTAAAGCTACAGCGTTATATGACCAGTTAAATGGGCACGTTGATAAATTCAAACTGAAGCTTACTCTACTAGTTTAACTAAGAAGATTCGTGATCAGGCGGCTGACCAAAGTAGACATAGCAGTTTCCCACAGTTCGTTATAAGAGATTATGACTTTTTCTATGACCAACATGGTTTTGGAAGAAAGAACATGCTTTCTAACATATGGATCAGACTGTTTGAAGTAAACGATAAGACAGGGATTCATGCCTACACCATTAAGGAACCTATGGGTGGTCAGATTAACAACTGATTACATGCTAAGTTCCTTCAGTCTTATAAACAACAAGGGACTTATTATCCAGTCAAAGGAGGGTAAAGTCAAAAAATTGGTATGACTGGACGATAAGCCATATGTTTGGAAGATTGTATTTCAAGTGTTGAAGTGAGCCTTGAGATTTAATATTAATTTATGTCATTTTCAAGTGAGTTAATAGAGGAAGTAATAGTTTGGCAAATAGAGAGAATTCCGCCAAAGCCTCAATAATGGGACAAAACCTCTAAAATTGTAGTGAATAGAGAGTTACCAAGCTGAAGAATCAAAATCAACTAAGATTATTGAATATTACAAGTTGAACAAGAGTCGGCAAGGGAAGGTTTTTTTTTGAAGAAAAAAGGAAAGAAAAGGGGTTAGCGGAAGTAGACCATTATTATA
This sequence comes from Massospora cicadina, assembly GCA_022478985.1. Taxonomy (NCBI): domain Eukaryota; kingdom Fungi; phylum Entomophthoromycota; class Entomophthoromycetes; order Entomophthorales; family Entomophthoraceae; genus Massospora; species Massospora cicadina. The sequence goes on from JAKSZP010001376.1 coordinate 202,987, forward strand.
TATATAATCTGGTATCTGTTGAGGCGATAGCTCCTTATTTATTATATTATTGTCAATTACCAAGGATCAGCGATCTTCATATCTTTAATCCGTTGCTCAGTGGTGCTAAACCTGTTCAACCAGCCTAGCGTATTTAATCAATACTTCAAAAATTAAACATCTGAGTTTTCTAGGCAATTATAACCATCATGTATTAGGGCCTTTGACCATGAGTATCAAGAAGAACCAATAGTCATTAAGAATATTAATCACTTGAATTGTTGGGTAGAGACACATACCTTTGACAAAGTAGATTCCAGAAGTACTGCTAAGTTTATAGGGAGCATTTAATTTATCAGCATGGTTGCCATCAAGTTAATTTAATGATAACAGGGTCAATATTACTATGCATTTCATACCAAAACTGATTGAGTTTATGGGAATATGAGAGTACTATAATGCCTTATCACCCAGAAACCAATGTAATGGTCAAATGAGTAAATGGGACATTAGCAACTACCCTAAAGAAGCTTGTAGCTGGTAAACCCTCAGCTGGATGACTTATACATCTGCGCAGAATTTGCTTATATTTAAATCTAGCATTTGTTAATATGTAAATCTTTTTTAACTATTTTTGGGCGTCAGGCTTTTTTGCCTCCAACTTTATATTCCACAATTTGAACTGAGTCATTAAATGATGCCCTTACAATTTTTGAGAGCTTGATGAAAGTTTTAGTAGACTAAAGTTCTTTAACTATGCCAATACTCTCAAGCGGAAGATTAAGGCCAAAGAATATTGAGATTTATGCGGCCAGCTCTTACAATTTTGAAATTTCAATAAGGATATTTACTGTGACACCCACAGATCCAGAAGACTGATTATTCAGAAAAGCTCTTTGTAGTACCATTTAAGGTCATCAATAAGTTAGCATTGGATGCCTATACTATTAAGGACCTTGTTGTTAAATGAAACATGAATAGAGTTCATGTGAATATTTATGAGCATGCAGATAACTACCAAAATTGAGGAAATTAACAGAAAAATAAAAATTACAAAGACAGTCTTATTTTTTCTTATTTTATTTTGTATTTAGACCACTTTTTTGTTAATTTTAGGTGTGGCTTAATGCCATCATTTTATTGGCAATGAATTCCGCATGGGTAATTAAAGGGGTCTGCCTTTAATTACTTTGGTGAGGTATGATGCAATTGGGGTTTCCACCGCCTTGAGGATATGGTGGTTGTGCCAAGGATCTACTTGCCATGTTGCCAAAGATGTTACATATTAAATTAGTACCATGACTCCTAGCTTGTTATCTGCAAAGGAGCTTGCATCAGAAGGCATGTTGGATGGATACAATCTTGTTATGTTGGGAGATGTGTTAGGATTTTCAACTAGGTTATACTTTTTCAAACATAAGACAACAAAAGTGCTATAATTAATTGTAGACTAATCCCAATTTTATCCTTAGTGAAAATGACTTTTAAGCTTCTAAAGAACAAACTTTAACCAGCATTTGATCAATAAAAATTTTTTGATGACTTTTAGGCTTCCCTGAAACTTCAAATTAACAATTCTCTTTTAAGGGAGAAATTATGGGTATTATATGATCAGATTTCCATGATTCATTGGTCCATATTCATATTAGCTTTTAGTTTACAAGATTTGTGGGTGAAATCGTCACAACTTTAAATATGAGTTGATGTTAGTTCTGACTAGTAGCATATTTATGGTGAAGGCCATTGAATAATAGTAAGGTTTTTCTCCAGTAAATAATGACGATGATTTCTAATAGTTGGGCATTAAATTTCCATGCATCATCTATATATGTGAAAATAGATATCCATTGAAAAGTTACCTTAAACTTGGATATATTAGATTTTCACTAGTATTTTTTAGCATATTATAGGCAACATTTGCCAAAGTATTTAAAGTAAACAGGGTCGCATTTCACTTAAACCTTCATTGGCTCTGATTGAGCTTCCTGTCATCAAACAGAAAGAATTGGTAAATAATTGTTAGAAACCCTTAATGTCTTGTTCAGGTACCATTTTTTGACAGCGTTAGAACAAAAGAATTTATTTAAGCACAATTTTAGCATTTTGACATGCTATATCCTTTTTGATACAGATCTGGATTTGACCTGAAAGTTCAGATCACTATCAAAAAATTTCAAAAATAAGATCTATATCAGACCTTGTGGGATTATGACAACCTGATTGACAGGCTAATGGGTTGTATCCATGGCTAGGGAGGGTAGGGGAATCTCTTTCTAAATCAAATGGGTTTGGAAAACCTGATCTATTGGAGATAGTCTCACTTTCTTTGGCAATAAAGTAGAGATTTGTCTAAGGGATTCCAATCTTGAGCTCAATATATACAATTTGACTGCGTTCAATATCATTTTATGCCCTTGGCAAAGCTCAAACTATGATTTAACACCTTCTAATATTAAAATAGATGGCAATCTACCTTCTGGCGATGACCTCTAGTCACCACTATTTCCTTGATCAACCCATAAACCTTTCCACTAACTCCTTCTCTTGTGTGAAGAATGGGCGAGGGAAAACCCTTCAGGGGATAGACTGTCACTTACCACTCATCCACAACATAGCTAAATTTCGCTTGTTGGTGAGGGGTAAGAAGCCTTCTTTGTACCTTCTAGTTATCAAGGGAATCTCCTCCTAATCTAGGCAAAGGGGATGCTCCCCTGACTTTCAGAAGTGTGTCAACTGTCAAAAGCGTTTAAAAAAGTCTTATAATGGTTATTTTATTGAAGTTCATACTAGCATAAATGACCATAATTATTTTTATAATATTCTATTAAGTCTTTAAAACTAAAAATCTGGCACCAGTCTAAGTTTTTCAAAGAATTCTAAGAAGGTAGGCTAGTGATAGATTATCTAAATTTTAAACTAAAACCTAAAAATGATTTCTTCTAGGTATATCTTAGTCTTAATAATTTGTAGCTTGAAAGATTATTAGAAAACATATCTTTACAGAGTAGTGCAAAATGAAGCATAATAATGATAGTGGTTTTAGGATACACCCTGCTACAATCTACAATTAAATGTATGCAGTGATGCTAAAGGTCTAAATTATATCATAGTCATTTAATTAGTAGTATAATATGAATCAATATGTAACTTTTTATGTTGTTACCAATTATGAAATATGTTTATGGTAGATCTTTTAGCTCTAAGTTGGATTTTAAGGACTGTTAATGCTAGTTTTATCTGATTTAAAGGGATTATTAGTCAATTGACCAATTCAGCAGATAAATAAAAAGGGTAGTTTGTTTAAAGCGGTACCAAGAATCTTGATCTGATTTTTATATCTAAGATAGCTAATATTTATTTTAATACAATTAATTAATTAATTAATTAATTTGAGGTGCGCCGACCAGGGGATGGACAGTACCAAACACAACACTCAAAATGACAAAACAAACTACTAACCAGGTGGGAAGCAGAAACTGCTAACCCACCATGGCAGAGGTTGAGGAGGGGTCAGGGGGTTGGTCCTCAGAAAGACCCTCCCTGATCATGTGATGTTGGTTACAGTACCGGATCAGAGCAGAGAGCCAGGGCATTGAGGCATCCACATAGTGGGGGTGGAGGTCAGCGTAGTAAGAGTTTTCCACTTCCTCATCAAGATAATGACGGGAAAGTGATTCAACAAAAGCTGCGAGAAGAATTTCTGCTTCTTTGCGGGCTTCAGGAAGTTGTGTGAAAGGGAGATACTGTGGTGGGTGATTTTGGCTGAGGGGTTGAATGAAGCAAGCGTTGCGACATTCATAGCAGCAACTTCAGCATCATCAAATAGTTTCAAGATGTCACTGCAGACAGATTCAGGGAAGTCAGGGGGAAGAATAGGGTGAGCAGGCCATGTTGGAACTGAGCCACTGACTGTGCCACCGCTGTGCATAGTTTTTGGGCACTGAGGAGAGGCCACCGCAGCTAAGGCGAGCTGGTGGTCACTTTGGAAGGGGGCTGTATTGGGCAGAGGAGCGAAATGGCGAGGGGTAGGGGTTTCATCAAAGTCAGGAAGGAAAAATTCTGCCTGACCATAATTGCCTTGGCAGAGAGGTTGACCTGTATGCTTACTAATGAGGACATTACCTGATTCATCAATTTCAGCCAATAGATCCCATGGATTTTGGTTCGCTGAAATAGTGGCGTTTAAATTTGGGTGGGTAGGATTGGGCAAATGGGCAGCTGCTTGGGTGCGAATGGTGGTCCAAGCATTGCTCTGATTGGCTGGCGTAGATTTAGGTGGGAGAGTGAGGATGGAGGTTTTGGGGGGGCTGATTTTCCATGTGGGCCCACTGAACGAGATTGGAGGGGTGGGAGGGGGCAGCAAAGCGCCCCATACTTAACCTCCAGAGGGGGGCTCAGAAGCTGCAGCAGAGGATTTGGCCTGAGGGCACGCTCTTTTTGCATGGTTGAGGCCAAAGCAGAGGGAACAAATCTGCCTACCATTATCGACCTGAGCCCAAAAGAAATGATCAGGCGCTGTAGCCACACTAGCGCGGGGTGGGATTTGTTGGGCTATGGTAGGGTGGTGTGGTATGATGGTGGCTGTTGCACGAGGAGCAGCAAGGCGTTCTGCACCAGATGGAATGGCAAAGATGAGGTTGGGCTGAGTGCCATAAGCCATGAGCCCTGAGACCAACTGGTCATACAAAACCTGGGGTGGAAGGTGGGATGGGAGATTTGCAAAGGATACCACCAGCGTGGTGTCTGAAGGGAGGCGAGTACGGTTTGTGGGAATGGGAGTTTTTTATAAATTAGAGGAGTTTGTGCTGCCGCTACAACATCCTCCTCAGATTGGAACCCAACGTCAAAGTAGCCCTATGAAGGGCGGAAGTCTATAAAGTCAGCTGGCGCAAAGGTTGCAGTGGCTAGGTCAATAATTGCCTTATCAACATATGGGAATAAACGCCCATAGTCCACTCTGAGGCAATAGTAAATTGCAGAGCGAGAGAGGGCGAGAGGTTGGGGGCGAGAAGGGTGGACGCGCGCCAGGTGGAGCGCTAAGTCCCGTGGGGGGACAAAATGGTTGGAAGCAGTGGGCGGGCTGTTTGAGCCCATCCGAACGCGCTTGCCCATGGGGCGGAAAATGCTAGGTGGGGGTGCACTGCTGCCCCACACTGGGGTGGTAAGCGGCAGAGCCAAGGACATCAAAGAATAGGTTTGGGCAGACGGCTGTGGATAAATAACTTACTTTTAAAATCGCTCAAAAGTGACTTCAAGCGGTCAAAGAAAAGTTTTTCACTTTTATTTTTATACATTAAGCACAAAATTAAGTATAATCTATCACAACTAATATATAATTTTAATTTTTAATAAGGATGCTAGAACATTTTAGTTATGCAGTTACTTACCTCTAAAAATTATTTGTTATTAAATTTGTTGGAATTGATGCAGAGGTGTAGTATTTCCAGCGCACAGGATACACACAACAACAATGTACTGTTTAAGGATAGTACCTTGATCAAAAACTACCAAAAATACGTATATAACAAAATAGGGTTTTGATAAACAATTAGGAAAGCGCCTTGCAGTATCATTTACTGCCAGTGGCTCACAGACTCACTAAAGTGTTTCTTTTTGGTAACCTTTCACAGCTCCCATTAGGAAATTACCTTGCAAATAACAATCCCCTTCAGATATACTCTATATATCAGCGTCTCATTTGTGCTTTCTATGGTTACTAAGTGTAACACATGAAATAGCCCAAATTTCTTAATGTTGCATTGGTAAATCAACCACAAGCCCAAAAAGAGAATTGCAACAATCTAATGGAAATCTAGGTGATTTATCAATAAAAGGAATTGCTCACGCTTGAAGCACACTTGAAAAACTTAGCATTGCTCTGGAAACTCCAGTGTACCACTTGGATGAGGTATAAGGGCCAATACAATCTCATCACCTTTGGGGTCTCTGAAGTAACCAACATACTACTTAGTAACCCCAAGGCATCAGAATTGGTTCCTTTGTTAGTCACACTGATAAATAAAACTAACGTCTTTGAAAATTTAAAATGTTTAAGCAAGTAGGTAGGTTTATTATTGGTAGCATGACATGGGGTGTATCCATTTAGAACTCCAAACGGGGATTATGACGCTGCTACCTGCAGGTTAAAATATTACCTCAATAATAAAATTATTATATATAGGTTTGGAAGCCCTTCAATCCCAGAATTAACAACTGGCTGTAAACTAAATGAAATTTGAATAAATTTTCCTAAAAATCAACCATCAACATAATTCTTATAATTAAAAATTGAAGTTAAAAATCTGCCAAACAACCATTGCGTGAGCTAAAATTTCCTATGGTTCCAGAAATTAGGAAGCCATCTCAAGCGAAACCAATTATTACATTACCCCTCATTAAAAGGAAAGCCCCGTTGGCTCTCCCATTGTGGGTGCAACTCACGGCCCTGCATGCAATGGGTAGCCTTATAAATTGGAAGGCAGGAAAATACTATCTAAAAATCCTGGGGTCACAGAAAGTGTCAACGCTTCCCCTGGATGTCTACTAGAAGGCACAAAAGGCCTCAACTGCCACAAGTCTAAATAGCATCCCTCAACCTCCCCCTACCCTAATGGAGGGAGACAAAACTGATGTTATAGGCGACTTGGTTGGTATGCTTGGGACAATAGCCTTCCCCCATCTAACAAAATGAGTTTATAGTAATGTAAAGTGCAGAATAACCCAAGTTTCTGAATGTTGCGTTGGTAAATCAACCACACGCCAAAAAGAGAGTTACATCAATCCAATAGCAATCTAGATGATTTACCAATTTAAAGGAATAGCTCATGCTCCAAATACACTTAGAAAAACTTAGCATTTCTCTGGAAACTTCAGTGTCCCACTTGGATGAAGTATTGGGGCAATTCAATCTTATAACCTCTGGGGTCTCAGGAGTAATCAACATACTAATTAGTAACCCCAAGGCATAAGAACTAGTTCCTTTGTTAGTCACACTGGTAAATAAAACTAAAGTCTTTGCAAATTTAAAATGTTCAAGCAAGTAGGTAGGTTTATTTAATGGTAGCGTGACATGGGGTGTATCCATTTAGAACTCCAAACTGGTATTTGGACGCTGCTACCTGCAGGTTACAAAACTAACCTCAAAGTTAAATTTAATAGTAATTTAGGCATGAAAGCCCTGTGATCCCAGCGTTGACGGCTATCCATAAACTAAATCAAATTATGGTGGGGATTCATCTATGATGACTAAAGTTACTCAAGATTAATATTTGATATCTCAGTCTAATGAGATTGTTAAATCTATGTCAGAAATATCCAATTCTAGTATATACTGTTGATCAACCCTTCAGAGTTATCAGCATTCTCTGAAGGATGATGCTAAGCTATCTGATGAGGCAAAAAATCATATAAGAAAATTGGTCTCATCAAATAAGTATATTACCAAATCTGGCCATCACAAGTATGGCATTAAAAATCAGCGAAATGTCATCTAGTAGGAAAGAGCCTCCATTAGGTGCATCTCAAAATCCTCACGCATACATATTAAATCTATCTCTATAGATATCCCTCATTTATAACTAATAAAGTACCATGATTTTTGTCTCACATAGCCTAATTTTGGTCTCTTTTTATACAGGATTCAGAATTTGAGATTAGAATCAACTATAGCAACTGAACTAATAACTTCATTGCAATTGTGTCAATCTTTGCTAGAGCCACGGAACTAACAATTTTTAGCCTTAGTAGCACCTGCTTATCATAATTTCTCATAAATTTCCAATAAATTTTATATACAACTAAAAATTAACAATTGACTCTAACTTTAAATTTAAAAGCTTTAAATTTGCAATCCGCCTTGCAATCATCACATGAGATGGAATTTCTCATGGTTCCAGTAATTAGGAAACCATCTTATGCAAAACCAATTGTTACACTAAGCAACACTCCAAAAGTGGTAATATATAATTGTGATATCTGAAAGTCATAGGAAGCAAAAAGCTAGGGCTCAGAGCATTTATACAAAAAGATGTATTATCTGGATGTAATCAAACTACTGGTGGATGGCCATAATAAACATAAAGTTCCTATTACCAATTTTTTTACACCAGCACAGGGCAACGTAGAATAGTATGCTGAAAAAATATTAGGTGACTTTTAATCAAGGCCATGGTGTCAGTGGTCTTTAAAATAAGGAACGAGAAATTCACCAGTGGGCTTAGGGTTTCAACTAGTAGTAAATCAATCTGGTAGGCAACTAATTATAAAATCATGGGCCACGGGGTAAACTAATTACTATACCAATCGAATCCACTATTTAATTAATATTTAAAGTATGATATTAAATATAAAAAACTTATCCAGATGGTTGGTCAGACCAATTACACCATTTACCCGACTTGACCAAACATAGGGGAGAAAAAAGTGGGGGAGTTAACTAACTTATTTTGAACTTGGGGCTGTTGGCCCAGAGCTCTGCTGATATTTCTTAAAATACTTAGCATTCACGTAGCTCTTAAGGTGAACTTTAGCTTGATTCTTCATAGTGTAGGCATCTGTAGATGTTTTCTCTGTGATCTTGAAAGCACCTTCCATATGTGCTACAGCTTGCTAGTTTTTCTAAATACATGTTTATCATAATACAAAACTACTTCCCCTACAGTAAAGTGGGTTTAAGGCCGCTGGTTCTGGTTATCCCAAACATGAGATCTTTTTTCCAGAAAAGGAGCATTATAATAGGCCGCGCTCTATATTTGAATCAAAGTCTGCGCCATCGTTTCCAACTATTTTTAGGGATTAATATGCTCTTGATTGTCATGATAATATAAAATTGGGGGAAGCTCCAGTAGTTTACCGTAAAGTATAGCAAACATGTATTGCCCATGGTAGAAAAATAAAGTATTATAAGCAAAAATGCCGGAAGGTAAGAATAGGTTCCAGCTGGACGCCTTTGCTATGATTATCTCATGTAAAATTCCAACGAGAGTACTTTTCACCCATTCAATGGTGCCATTTTCTTGGAGTGATAGTGTGACGGATGGGGTCCCTGAACACTGTCACTAAGCAGGTGGAAAAGAAAGCCCAGGTAATTTCCCACAAACAGGATAACCCTGCTGTGGTAATCTCCCTAATCCGCATGTTTGAAAACTTCTGACTATGTAATTTTGGATAACAGTTAGGACTATGCTGACGCCAAGCAAAAGGGTCTAGCCTATAGAAAGAGCATACAAGGACGCAATTGGCCTTGTCAAAGTCTGATCTGTGATCCATGTGCATTTTCATTGGTTTCCTTAGTTCATTAGATAATTTTTATCTTTAAAATTGATTTTAAATTTATTAAATTTATTAAAATAATAAAAGACAAAGCTGCAATTCGCAACTTTGTCATTTTATATTTATACTAAAGTTAGGGCAAGAGCAGAGTTTTCTTTGAGGAGTCTTTGGACAACTTCTCAATAGCAGGCATATTCTGAGGATTTGGTCCCTCAATTTCCTCATGAGACCCATTTCAGCACTAGGGACGGGTACCTTTGCAGTTGTTGAAACTTTTCTGCATTTGTTACATTTGATTCAAATTGTTCTCAAATCCAAACCTTTGTTGAGATCCTTATCTATAAACTTTAAATTAATTAAAAAGTTTTGCTAGCATCTGATTTTTTAGATTGCCATTTCCAAGAGGCTTGTCCAACCTCATCTGAAGTGGCGGCATCTGGACGCCCAGAGTGCTGTTTATATGGATTTAAATCCTCATTGATATTTTTGGTCAAATTACATTTGGTAGCATCTGATTCAACAGAGCTCCATTTATTAGGATTCCTTTCATCGTTGATTTCAACATTCTTATTAAAATAGCTCTTGAGGCATCTGATTCGCCTGAGTGCCATTTTTGAGATCCACTGCAATTGAAAGACTCCCCTTTGAACCTGGTGTTCATAATAGTGAAGATTTGGGTTATGTGATGGTCAGGCAACGCCTTGAACATTAAAGATAGGGCGTAGATAATACTATACATATTCCAGTCATATCATTGAGCTTAGAAATCATCTGGGATGTAAAGTGAAACACATTATTTGTCAACAGGAACTGGGGGCATCGATGCTGATAGATAACATCATTTAAAATGAACTTAGCATCAATTTGGGCGCCTGAGTCCTAGGCTGCTTTAGCCTCCACCCACTTGTGAGGTGATTGATGACCACTATTATATATTTAGAAATGGCCAGACGTGCTGGCCAGAGGGAATAACGTCCATAGATATGTATGCCAAGCAAGGTTGGTTTTAACCAACTATAAAGTATTGGCTTTCTGGTAAGGCCCATCCACTTGAAATTCCTTGCAATAGCGGAGGGTCTCATGAATATTAAAATTCATAAATTCTCAATAATGGTGCTATTTTAACAGCTTAAGCATCTTCTTGAACCCTTCATGACCTGTCATCTTGTTAGATCAAATATTAATATTGTCTTCTCCATCGGGCTAGGGTATCCAAAGTTTCTGATCGTTGATAGTTAATAAAGTTTACCATCTTTACCACAGTTTTCTTTCTTAACTATTCTAAGAAACGTTAAATTTCCTTTGGTTCCTTTTCATAGCCTTGAGTGAGCATTTTATTGAATAATTACCGCCACAATAGCCCCTAGGGCCACAACAGGGAGGCAAGTAATCTGTTGGCGTTCTGATGCTTTATGTTGGGACGATGCTAAATTCACAATTGTACTCCTGCATATTTAAAGCCCGTTAGGACAATCGCCCTTTTAGCTCTTTTAGATTCTGTACTAACATAGGGAGGCGCAATTAGTTAAAACAGTGAAATCTACTCTGTAATGATCAACGATTGTTACATGAATCTCATAAGGTGGGTATTATGAGATTTGTATGTGTTGAAAGTTGCAATTTCAATATTCTAATTAGGATTTTTCCTATTCAGGTTGATAACGGAATAAAATTAAAATAAATTATTTATTTGATTGGTTGTTTATTCTGAGGTTCCCCTCTGATTCTCCGTCGAGTTGCCTGGATGCACCAATTTCAGAGGCTTTTGTGCCCCTCATGACCCACAATTCATTTATCCTTTTTTGGTAGTATTTCAATCTGAGGTCAGCCCTAATGGACCTCAGTATTGAAAAACTATTCTGACTTCAAGTCCATTCCCAATAAAGGACGCTATCTTCTTGATCTGTTTATTTAATTTTATTTATTTAAGCAAGGATTGGGGTGTGGATGGCGGTGCAATGAGGAGGAGAGGAAGGGGGTGGACGCGCTGGGATCCTCTTGAGAGTGGCCTTGCCCTGGTGAGAGGGAAGGAGCCAGAGTGTCCTGAGGTGACAGAGGCCGTAGGGATGCACCTCAGCCCGGGGGCCCATGGTGACAGAGGCTGTTGCACCGCACCTCAGCCCAGATGCCTGGCAAAGCCATCCAAATGGACAGGACCATACAGAGTTGGTTGGCCTATATGGGGTGGTGGTTTAAGGCTGGTGGCGGGCTGGGCCTTGGGAGCCCCGACTGTTACACACTCCATGGAATTAAACCCAAAATTGTTTACACTTGTAAAAGACTGCCAGACATTCCCTATTAGTTACTTTATAATTTCGTTCATGAACCTAACGTCTATCTGCAGTAAGATATAGGGTGCTCAATCCCATCAGAATCGACTTATGATGACATCCCCCACACAACAGTGAAAGAATCATTTACTTGAATAACAAAAATTTTATGAAATTAGGTTGTTTTAACAGTGGGCTTGGTAAGATAAGGCTGGAGTTTATTAAAGGGTAGTTGACAGTATCTGGTCCACTCAAATGGTATTTCGTTTTTGAGGAGTTGATAAAACAGTTCACCAATCTTACTAAAATTTTCTAAAAACTGGTGGTATTATCCAATCATTCCAAGATACACTTGAACGTTGCACTTGCTGCTGGGTCATTCCATGCGTTCAATAGGTTCAATTTTGTCATCTGGATCTGCAAGTCATGATTATCAATGATCATCTCAGATATTCCAGCTGCGCACTGAAAAGTTACACTTGAGTGGCTTGATCTTAAGTTCATACTTAGTGAGATGGTGGAAAACTTCTTCTAGATGTTGTGGATGATCAGTAAAATTTCTGGAAAAATGAAAATAATCTAAATAAACTATGACATGTAATTTCTTAATCAACTAGGGTACTATATATAGCGCGTTTAAAGGTTTCAGGGGCATTGAACAGCCCCAAAAGCATTTTAAAAGGTTGGTAGAGACCCTGAACAGTAATCACGGCACATTTTTCCTGTACTTTTTGGCATCTCTATCTGCAAGTAGTCAGAAATTTAATTCCTGGCCGAAAAATATTGCGCGTTACTCAAGTTTCCAACGTGTCATCAATCCATGGTAAAGGATATGAATCCTTTAGGGTATTATTATTAAGCTTCAAATAATCTTTCATTATGCGATTGGAACCATCTTTTTAATAATTAACACTGGGGAGGACCATGGACTCTTGGAGAAACTAATATCCCATGTTGCACTAGCTGATTAATTTTTGCATTAGTAACTTCATCTGCCACTTTGACTACCTAATTGGATGGAAGCAAATCAGCGGATGATTACAAGTATCAATATGGTGTAGCACATCATGTGCACAACCCAAATAACAATCATCCTTTGCAAAAAAATAACCTTGTACTTGTCAAATAGGCCAGCTCTTGATTCTTCTCTTCCTCTGTTAAACCTGAGAGGCTTTTTGAGGTACTAAAGAACATACAAATCTGGGCAACATCGCCTCCAAGGCCTAATTCCTTAACTTTAACAAATTAGAATTATTCTGGACTTTTTTTATTGTAGCAGATGCACAAAGGCAACAATCTGATGTCAATTTATTTTAATATATTACATATAGAGATTTGCTAATATTATCTGAATATCTCCATGGTCAGGGAGGGTAATCCAAGCGCAATGATAGGTTTTTTTATTAAAGCTACAAAACGGTGCAAATATTTTTCTGTATAGTCCTTAGGGTATATTTAACTTGATTTCAGTCCCAACTATTATTTGATGGCCTGCCAGGATGGTTAATTTATGATTAACAAATGCAGAATACCCGAAGATTCCTAAATAAGGTTGGGTTACTGCCAAATATGTGCCCAAATCTATTGATAACCTATGGGTACTATACCATTATTGAACACTGGTTTAAGTCTCTGAGTTTGAGGCGCTGGCGCCTCGTCCTTATGTTTATGAAATAAAGGAAGGGCTAGTTTGTAGATACCAAAACTGGTTTCCTCAAAAAATAAGCTTTGACTACATCATTCCTCATAAATGAGGTCCTAATAAGAAAATAGTAGTTTTGATTAAGGAAACTATAGCAGAAATGGAATCATTAGTGAGTCAAATTGCAGCAGCAATGCAATGTATGCTCCTACAGAAGTCGTGGTCTGGAGCCCTGCAGTACCATAGATTTCTCCAATGATCTATATAGGGAGCAAGCCCAGTCTCTTGCCAATTTATTAGGCACAATATTAACCAGTGCATCACTGTCAACAATTGCGTGGATTTTATGCATATTTTATGAAATATCAATATAAGTGCATTCAGAAAAATAAGCATCCGCTAAATCTATTATAAGAACATCCAAAGTATCCACTTGTCTTAAAAAGCTTGAATCTCCTGCCCAGCTGAGAGCTAGTTTCTGTCAAACTCTTTAGGGTTATAGCCCCATGGGCTCCATCTAATCTTGGGTATCACTAGAAAAAAACTGTATGCTATTGTAGTTTTTTCTGATGAGCTTAAGGCTTCAGTACAATTTTCTGCACCAACTTGGCCTTACAATTACTATGCAATGCGGTTGGTAGCCACTACCTTATAATCTGTGGTAACTGACTGTTCTGGTGGAAGCAGGCTGTCACTGGCGCTCTTTGTTTTACCAACAATTGGTGCTGATGGTTTTTCCTTACTAGGGAATTTTGTAAAGATGGTGAAGGTAGAAAATCCCATTTCTTTTCTGAACTGACTTTTCTAAATTCACCTTATTCACAAGATTATCTGATTAAACCTTAACTTCAGAACTCAAATTAGGGCAATGACTGGCAGCATGACCTAAATTCTTACAAAGTTATCAGGTGAATCAGTTTAATGTCAATCTAATTGTATTTAGATTCATATAACTGTGTTGATTCCTTGCGTTGAGATATGCTCCAGTTGGGTTGGTCATGGGGCTTTCACGGGCTTTGGTCAAGCGCCTCAAAAGTGATGGTACAACGGCGCATACAATTCACCATATTAGTATTTTCATTCTTGTTATCTATTACTTTTATCAGAACACGATAAATTTTTGTGTAGGGCTCATAAAAGTGGCAAAGAGCAATCTGAGTGTCAAAAATTGTTGTAACCAGCGCTTAGGTTTGAGTTACAACTGCACAGGGTTGTATTTTGGTATAAAGAAATAAAGGTAACTGTACTAAGACAGTAGACCTACAATAAAGTTATAAAGAATTTATTGTCAAAGTCTCATTGTTGAGCAGCTCAAACAAGCTAGATGAAAAGAAAAGATCCCCCTGATTTTCCATTCCCATCATAATAAACTACACACTAGAGGTCCAAGCAATGCATAGCTAGTCTGGAAAATGGTATACAGCATTAGCTTGGATTTTTGGGGCATAAACTTTTGTGATTGTTTTATGCTAGTGGGACAATTAAAAAAGATATAGGTATAAAAAAGAAGTTGATGTACTACGCCAGAAAGCCTCATAGATTGATAGCCAATGATTTGTGGTGATACTGTTGGTGGGGAGGTAAGGGTTTAATCCTTTGTCACTAAAATTTTTTGTAGCCCAAAGTTATTTCAATAATAAATTAACTTATTAAAAGCTACATATAAAAAGTGGAAGCGTATGCAAGGTAATCTACCATGACTTAATTAAGTGGATATATAGCACGTTGAGGTAAACTGCCATGATTTAATTTAACAGATAAATCTTGGTGTCAAGACCTACGGAATTGAACCATTAATCTAAATACAAAGTTAATAAAAAAGAACTGAATGGTTGGTCAGACCAAATTGCAATAATTCCCCCCACTTGACCAAACGTTTCAGTACAGAAATGATTGGGGGCTAGATGGTAACTAGAAGATGAGGCCACTAGGCCAGGCAGCACTTAGACATAAGTAATGAATTGATGCTTTTGGATTTTCACTGGGTAAGAGTAAATGTCCCAATGACATCTTAATTTTTCCCGGTGCAGATAAATGGCACTAGAGGCAACAGTGGGATCCTTTTTTAAGGCTGATTGGTTTTAATAAAAATATATATATTCAGGAAGCTACAAAGTGATATATGTTTTAACGAGGGCCTGAAGCCCTGTTTTGATAGTACCTTATTGTCCAGTTCAGAGCTAAAACCTGTTGGACTTCAAAATCTTCTGACTCAGATTAGAGTATGTTGACCGCTTTTTTGATAGCTAATGGGAATAATTATCACTAGACTCAACATTCACGAGTAAGGAAGGTTGATAGTTGGAATCAAGATGGGTGATCAATTCAACTGCCAGCTCTGAGAGCTGCTTAGGCACTGCATGCACGTTGTCACATAGTCTACAATTCAATTTTGACAAAAAACCGCCATATCACCATTTGGCTATGGCAGCGCAATATAAGTGGGATGAATTAACCACTTGATAACCATGCCCACCAGGACAAGTTCATCATCATCAGAATCTCAGGTATAGTATATGTGGACACGTTGTCAGCCTACCTTTAAAGTATTGTTTAAAAGATGACTTTAAGCACATGTTTCATCATAAAAGAGGCCCTGATAAGCAACTCATTTTTATCATGCAGTAAAAAGATTTTGAGATCAGAAAACAATTTTGTGCCAAACCCCAGTGGAAAGGAGCTTTATACTACTAGTAAAATAGTTGCGTTAGGTCCCGTGGTGCCATATACTTTACAATAATCAAATTTGGGTTCAGTCCCCAATTTTTCATAAATTTTGGAATAAATTATGTTGATAGATACCCAGCTGTCCACGATGGGCTGAAGTGGTAAGTTGTACATGCTAAAATCACCATAAGGACCCTCAGCGTGATTATCTGTGCGGTGAACATGTGAATGTCAAGGGTATTTACTTGACTTTAGTAATCAAATGAAGAAATGACCATCTGGGTCCACGGAGCCATAACCAATTCGATGGGTATATTCATAAAGGGCAATTCTTGATGAGGCAGCATTACATTATATTCAAATTGTTAACTGAGGTTTTTGAACTATCTGTGGATGAAGTATATCCTGGTTCAACTCCGCCTATGTTTTTCTCAATTCCCTTGTCAGTGGGTGTGGCATTAAGTGAATACTTGACTCTTTCTTGGAGAACTTGGTATTAGGAGCGTCAAAAGTAAGGGCACAACGCCAAAGGTAATTTACCATTTAAGTGATAGTTGTTCTGAAATTTAAAACGGGTAACATAGCCTGATATAATCCTAAGTGAGGCTTTCAGGCGTTGTGGAAAGCGATATGAGTGTTATAATGACTTAGAACGTGTGCCCCATATAGTGCTTGAGCCCTATAAAATAATCTGAAAAGGACAACACTTCCTTGCCAGCTTAAAAGTAAATTGGCAAGAAGGCAGTTAACGCCCTATCGTCAGCCTGCGCCACCAAACTTATCAATAATGATATTTTTTGGCGTTAAGATAAGATATACCGGCTTTGGTAATTTTTGGCAGTACTAATTCCTGGCTATACGGATATAATAAATTCATCATTGTGGCCATTTTGGTATGGACATTGGTGTTTCCCATAACGGTCTCAAATAACAGTACAAAGGTATGGATATTTCCATGGCTATCAAATTAGAGCGGTTTAACAGTGTTAATTGAGGGAGAAGGCACCAAAGTAACTTACAGGTCAGGATTAATGAAAGCGTCGGCCGCCATGGCAGGGCTAGCAGTAGCAGTTGATAGGGTTATAGTTATTACTAGGTTGGCACCAATAGAAAAAACCTCCATAGAATCTGACTTAGAAGCAAACAAATCAACTTGGAAACGCGCTTGTCTTCACTTATTAGTGGCACTTAAGATCTTGGCAGAGTTGCTTTATAACACTAGTAAAGTGCTGCTGTTCCACAGTAAATTTTTGTTTAGTCTTTTCCTACTTCCAGAATGGCCAAAGCAATCCAAGATATTAAAACCCTTATTTCCAGCTCATTTGATTGGACTAGGATGCATAAAGTCTTCAAAACTTTATATTTTGGTGATAGTGGGAACTGCTTCCTCCACTGGTAACCTTGAAATAACGCTTTGGCAAATCAAGACATGAGCTACCACTAGATGGACCCTCCCCATAATTGGGTTCATCATACAGAATGTATGGCAGGCTGTCCCGCTTGTCATCATCAGATTATGGCATCTTTTAGGAATTGTAATAGAAGACAGGGTACAAAAAGTGGCCCTTGTAGTGAGAACCGATGTTGTAACTGGCACTGAGGATCAAGTTATAGCTGCATAGGCCAGTTTTTTTACATATGGAAATAAAGGGGATTTTATAAAGCAGTAGTCCTACAAAGAATTATAAAGATTTTATTATCAAATGTTCTTTATTGAGCAGCTCAAACAAGTTAGTGAAAAGAAAAGATCCCCTTATTCTTCCATTCACAACATAATAAACTACATACTAGAGTACCAAAAAATGCATAGTTATTCTGAAATTGGTAGATATCATTGGCTTAGATTTTTGGGACAAAACACTTGACGACATGATTAAGCTGGTGGGTCAAAGGAGAAATATAATAATAATAATAACTTAAAGGGAGTCAATTTATGATACCATAAAGCAGTATAAATTGATAGTCAGTGATTTAAGGGTACTGTGGCAGTGTGGCTAGAGTTTAATCCTTAGTCACTAGTCTTATAGTGGCCAAAAGTAAATTTATTATATTTTAATCCTATTGATTAAAAGCTTGATATAAATTTTATAAATGTGGGCATGGTAATCTGCTGTGACCTAGACAATTAATACTTAGCGACATTAAGGCAATCTGCATTAACTTTAATTTGACATATTAATCATGGCATCAAGAATAAGGAATTGAACACTAGTCTAAATACACAGTTAATAGAAATAATGAATTGAATGATTGGTCAGACCAAGTTGCAACAAAAATCATTTATAATGTTAGCCCCAAAAAGCGTCTGTACTTCCAAATAAAAACGTCTTACAATACTTGGATAGGTATATCTCTATTAAAAGAAATATTGGACAATCCATCTTTTTAGTTGTCATACTTTCTGCGCCGCCAAACTCCTTGATAAGAATATCCTTAGCATTGAGATATGACTCGCCAGCCTTATTTAACTTTAGCATCACTAACTCCTTAAACTCTCGGTCCAGTGAGTTAATTAACTCCACCAATTTAGTGATGTCAGACTCTTACCATGTTATATAAAAAAGAACCAAAAAATGTATATTCGCCTACTTGTTGACCTTCTTTTAGGTTAATTGGGTTAACCTGGAATAGATTTTCATGGTTTTAAAGCCCAAGGGCTTGATTTGTCCCTGTTTGACTTTCTGGATTACTAAACTAAGGAATAGAATACCGCGGCTGGGAGCCACTGCAACGCCTTAGAGCTCAGATGCTCCATTGCCTGGATTGGATTCATAGACAGCTGGTAGGTTACAAAAAATTGGTACTTTCTCACCTTCATGATCAGATTCCACTAACTGGTTTTTTATTATTCTGGAAAAACCAAGTGTCGTCCACCAAACTGACCCTTTCAGCATTTTAAAAGTTCTTTGCGGATCTCCTCTTTGAATTGAGACATTATTTTAGTAATATAGCGGCATTCCACATGCAGTAGGCTTAATATTCTGTAATTTTGTATAGCAGTTGGAAGAATTGCCTCAAATAGGATATTCTTATTTATCAGAGATCTTACTTTCTGTCCCTGATTTTTAGTTTAGGATGAAAGAATTGAGATCTTGGGACAACCCAGCAGTGGAGTGAACAGCTCCATTAATATTAGATTCAAAGCCGTCAAGGTAGCATTGATGAACTTATGTACTTCAAACTGTATCATTCACTTAACAATCATGACCTAGTATGACATCTGAAAGTATGCCAACGTGAGCATTCACACCTGCTTATATTTGTAAAATCTCATCAGATGATGTGGCTGACCTGGTGGACGGCCACTTCATCATCTGAATGTTGCACTACCTCTGTTGGGTTGTAGTCCTCAACTAGTTTATAAGATTTCAAAATTGATAAAAATGGTGTACAAGGAAACAAAATGTGTCCCCTGTAGTGAGCACCAAATGTTGAAATTGATGCAGGGTTGTCATATTTCTAGCGCTCAGGTTATACAAACATATGAAAACAAAATTCTGTTTGATGACAATAACCTTGACCAAAAACTACTTAAAAGCCGTGTATAGAAAAAAGGTTTATGTAAGAGATTAAGAGAGCACCTTGTAGCATCAAATATTGCAGTGGCTCATGGGCTCGCTATAGTAATATTTTTAGGTAGGCGTTCAAAGCTCTCACCAGGTAAAGATCCCCTTGCAATTGGCAATCATTTTCAGATATGCTCTCATTACCGCAATCTCATTGGTGCTTTCTTTGCTTACTAAGCAGTGATTCAAAAATGGTAGCATAAATCATTATATCTGAATTGGACCAAGGAAGCAAAAAATCTAGGGCTTAAAGACTTTTTCATAAAAAGATTTAATATACTGGATGTATTCAAAAGACTGGTAGATGACCATAATAAATATAAGGATCCTATCACAGATGTTTTTGTTTTGATATGGGGCATTGTAGAATATTATGCTAAAATAGGAGGTGATAAAGTAGTTGAGGCCGTGGCATCAGTGGTCTATAATTTAAGTAACAAGAAATGCGTCAGGCGAGATTAGGGATTTAACTAATAGTTAATTTAATCCAGTAAGCAACTTCATATAAAAGCAGGGCCCGATGGCCAAAATAATTACAATGCCCTATCAAATCTATTATTTAATCATTAGTTAAATTATAAAATTAGTAATATAAAAATAACGTATCCAAATACTTGGTCAAACTAATTACATTTAGATCAATAGATTTTTTTACAAATTAAACTATTCATACCATCACTTAACCCAAAGTATCAATTTAAAACTCTTTATACCCTCCAAGTAGAATTTATATATAAGTATTCTAATAAACATCGCCATATTCACCTTTCCTGCTATCTTGAGTAAATGTATACTTTGAAAGTTTGGGTTTCCTAAGCTATTTTATTCTAGCGATTGTATCAGCCTGATATATCTTCTTATACATGCTTTTCTTTAACTCACATTCTCGTTTGTGTTGAAGCTTTCAACCTTTATATAACACACTCCTGACATAAACTATTGATGAAATATTGCAAAGTTACTGAGGTCGGATGATAATACAGCATTTCACCATTGTAGGAATCCAGCTAATTGTGTGCTTGCTGGTGCTAAACGCCACTGGATCCCACAAAGGCTTTATTAATTTAAAGATAAGAACACTAATAAGTTAAAAAAGTTGAGTTTTTATGGTTTTATTAGTGCAAGCGCAGGAAGAAAGAAAACGAGCCCTCTTGATATCTGAATGGTAAGTATTTAAATTGTATTGAGGGTCAGGGGATTCAATGGTAAGTTTGGATTGTCTTAGTAAGGTTTGATTAAGGAATGATGTAAATTCAGCCTATTAAATCTTAGAAAAATCACATCATTTGAGCTAAACAGCGGATGGGGAGTTATTATTTGGCAAGACGTACTCATGGGGTAACAATTTAATAAATTTTATTTAATCCCTTTTTGATAGAATTGTTGCACCTTGGGGGACCCCGCCAAGCCTATAAAGGGGGTGGTTCCCAAGTAGGCGCTTGAATGTACATGGTCATAGCTGGGGGAGTGACATCCAATGGATGCCCCAGGGTCCAACGCATGGTCAGAGTAATCCAAATGCTTGATCTTGTGTTAGCCTGTGAAGTATTCAGAGTTGTGTTACCCCAATTTGTCGGTTCCACCGAAAATTTGACCAGGGTCTTTTGACTGATAAAATTGTTATTATTTAAATCGAGCTTATCATTAATGAGGATTTGTAAATGTCTGTATTTCCCTTTTTCAGCCAACTTTGACCCAAAATATTCTTACCTTGAAGCCTGGATGGCAAAATCTGACATCACCCATAAGAAAGTTGGGGGGAGAATAGGGCTGTAGAAATTGGCCATGTACCCAATTGATGGTAATCCCTGTAGCCAAGGACTTTATGGAGTACTCATTGCCTCTTTTGTAAGTAATGGTGAAAGGACCCTCCCAAATTGATCTAAGCTTGCCGCTGCTAGAAGTGATGCAGTTATGGTAGTATAATACCATGTCAGACACTTGGAATGTAGGTAGGGGGTTCAGAGCTCATTGGCAGCCCGCCCTTCTTTAGTCACCATGTTTACTAAATAGGTCATAGTCTCATATTGAAATTGTATGATGCGCTGAGCCAATCTTCTCATATCATTATTGGGTTCTTCAACTCTAGAGGTATTACATCTTTAGCTAAGAGGGCAGGATTTCCTGGTTCCGGCCATATAAGACATGGAATTGGACATTTTCAAGATCCAGTGATAACTAATCCAGTAGGCCATAAGGGCACTGGGTAAGAATTGATCCCAGTGAAGTGGTTCAGAAGAGGCAATATTTCTTAGAATGGAGACTAAGGCTCCATTTGTTCTCTCCACTGTCTCATTGGTAGATGGATTGTATGGAGCTGATAAAAGTTGTTGGGCTCTGATAGAAGTAGCCAGGTTTTTGACTGCTCTGGAGGTGAAGTCCTTACCATTGTCACAGAGTAGTACCTGGGGACAGCCACGACAATAGAAAACGTTTTGATATAAAAATGTGGCTGTGGCCTTCGCTGTTTGGGCAGGGAGAGTCATGGCTTCAACCCACTTAGTGAAGTGGTCAACTGCTATAAGGATAAATCTGTTTCCACTAGTAGTCTGAGGGAGGGTCCTATTACATCTAGACTAATGGTGTGAAACAGTTTTTGAGGGGTAGTTGGTTGATACTGGTATCTAGTCCTGAAACTAGATTGCTTCTTATACGTGAATCAGGCATTCAAGACTTCAACAATAGTTTCCATAATTACTTCCAAATAGTACTGGTCCTTAATACACTCATAAGTTTTCGCTCCTCCATGACCTAGGATGGAGTGAGCTTCTAGAATAGCAGGTACGCGTTTTAAGGGCCAAAGGTAAGCCAGCCAATTTCCCCACCTGCTTATACATCTTCCCGCTCTACACTTTGTAATTGCAAGAGCGTTGGTCTAC
This sequence comes from Massospora cicadina, assembly GCA_022478985.1. Lineage (NCBI taxonomy): Eukaryota > Fungi > Entomophthoromycota > Entomophthoromycetes > Entomophthorales > Entomophthoraceae > Massospora > Massospora cicadina. The sequence continues at coordinate 225,260 of JAKSZP010001376.1, forward strand.
TATCTTCTTGACAGGCTCATTCTCATCCTCCCATTAATTTGGGGTCATTATGAGGTCATATCACCTCTCCGCCTCACTATTATCCAAGTGAAGGACTGGCAGCCAAGTCAACCCATCAACATTTTTGTGACAGGTTCCAGAACGGTGTTCAATCTTCATGTTATAATGCTGGAGCTTTAAAGTCCAGAGAGCTAACCGGCCTGTAGGATCCTTTTTATTCTGTAGCTACATCAATGAAGCATGGTCTGTAACTACAGTGAAGGTGGTCCCATATAGGAAAGGGCGGTAATGTTTTACAGCTAACAAAACATCAAGGCTCTCCTTCTTTGTAAAGCTGGAGTTGCGTTCCACCTTTGAAAGCATCTTACTGAAACTAGGATACTGGATGATTTACACCGTTTTCATCCAATTGATCTAATATGGCCCCAACTGCATAGTTTGAAGAGTCAGTAAACAGGATAAAAGATTTATTATAATCTGGTTTCTTAGGATAGGACTTTGTTGTAGCAATTGCTTCATCTTCTCAAAAGCGACCTTTTTCTCAGCACCTCAATAAAAAAGAAAATTAGTTAATAGATGGACAAGGGGCTCGCTGAGTTGGGCGAATATAGGGATGAACTGCTGATAATACCCCATCATCCCTAGAAATACCTGAATACCCCGCAGATTTTTAGGTGAAGGCATTTTTGAAAGTTGCTTTGACCTTGTCCTGTATGGGTTGAATTTCATTTTGAGAAATGAAATGGTCAAGAAATTCAAGTTTCTTTTGGAAAAAGGTACAATTTGCGGGCTTTAGCTTGATATTTGACTTATGTAGTCATTGAAACATCTCCTTAATGTGATCAAGATGTTTGTTAAAATTTTTGAGAATACTGTGATGACATCAAGATAGACGAAGACACAAGTTAATTTTTAAGTCTTAAAAATATGATTTTCTGCCCGCTGGAAAAATGTAGGTGCGTTGCACAACCCTTGAGGTAATATTGTGGGTTGGAAAAGAACCTCACTACAAACAAGAGCTCACTTATCCTGATCCTGAGGAGAAAGGTCCATTTGCCAATAGCCACTGGTCAAGTCCATCGCAGAGAAGAATTTATTCTGGAGATTTGTGCTAGGGAATCATCAATGTGGGGGATAGGATGATTATCCTTTTTTTATAAGGTTATTTAATTTTCAGTAAACCATGACTATCCAATGACCTCCATTTTTCTTTTTTATTAGCAAAAGGGGGAAGACCAAGGGCTTTGTGAAAGGACTAGTAGCCTCGCGTCTAATAACTACTGGAGATCAGCCCTCATTTGCTGTTCCTTTACCTTTGACTTGATATAAGATTCAGGCCTAATAGGATGGGCATCACTCACATCAATGGAATGGCTCCAGCCATTCATGTGTCCATAGTCAGTATCTAACTTTGATAATATGTCACTATATTCATATCTTAGAGGTTGAACTTTTTCCAGCTCATCTGGGGTTAGCTTATCCAAGATATGTACTTTAGGTAAGGTTCATACCAGGTTATCCATTGGTAAGCCCAAATCCGTCATAGAGCCAATGTATTGGATGCGTTCAATGTCCTCCACTGGGATTAAGAAGCCTCGTCCAACCTCCTGGTGTTTTCTTTTAACCATGTCCTTGCCAGTGAAGTTTCCCAGTAGTATAGTAATAGCCTCTGGTAAGCTGGGTCTAATATCTCAGGCAATACCCGAGGCTCCAAGGGGCTAACGCCCTCAAGACTTATGACATGCAACAAGCAGTGATGTGGAATTTGAAGCGTGATTTTTGTGTCAACCACTCGTTATTCTCAGACTTAATCACGACCTCATCTGCAGCATAGAAAGGGATATTGTCCCTGAATCCACTGAATCGGGCATTTTCTTTGTGTTATCCCATAGGTGGAGTAGTGCAAAGGCATAGCAAAAAAGGGGTATTTAACTAGGAAAGAGAACTTTTTTGCCAGGATCTTTATTGGATAGTATTAAAGGGACCTCATAGTTGAGTAATGAGAGGACACCTTGCTTCATGTTGCTTATTCCTTCGTAATCAATCATAAATTGGATACCTATGAGCATATCATAAGTGTTGTTGTTCAAAAACACTATTAGGGCTGATAAGATGAGCTTCCCAATTCAAATGGGAAAAGAAGAGTATGCTCTGATTGCACAGGTATTAACTGGGCCTAAAGTTCCAAATTTTTGAGTGTACTCCAAGTCAGTCGCTAGTTTTATCCATTTATATGATTTTAGTGGAGATCACTTTAACTTGGGAGCCAGTGTCCAGAATGGCCATTACTCAGACTTTTTGATTGACCACTTCAACCTTAATAAGTGTTCCTCTAAAGTTGGGCGACAAAGCTAAGACCTCCTTGAGCCAGAAAGTGGAGATAGCTTCCAAGCAGTCTCAAATTATTTTTAAAAATGAATTTCATGGTATGGACCCGCTGAAGAGGTCAAATAAAGCCAGCTAAAGATTGTGATCGCCATCGCTGGCAGTGTCAATAACTTTTGAACACCCTAGTATTTGGCTGAGGTATGTTTCCTCAGGTTTGGTGGTCTCATCTACTCTTCCAGCGTTTAAAGGATCAGGAACCTCCACTTCCGCAGGTGCTCCTGATATGTAGTAACCAACGTCATCATAACCCCCTCAGATTCATCCCCAAAGTCCTTCTCAAAAATTGGCAAGGTCGCAATTGAGGTAGGGGAGACAGCCACATGAGGTTGGGTAGCTACCTTCTGACCATCTATCTTTTCAGCAAGCCCTTTATTGTCACAAGGGTTACCATTAGGGCATGCAATTACCATATTAGCTGGAGGGGAAAACACAGTAAAGGTCTCCAAAATACAGGAAGGTGTGATATCTTTTTTAAGTTGCATTTAGGAAGCAGGTTTCACCGATAAGATAGGCACAGGTGACCTCACCCCAGCTGTTATTCATGCAAAAGCTCCTCAATGGTTCCAACTGAAGGTTTCACCTTATCTTTATTCGTTGTTGCACATGAATGGAAATTAAGACGTCTAATAAAGGTTCTCTTTTATGTCATGGATGTTAGTAAAGTGGCATTTCACTGAAAGGATATGCCTGCCAAGAGAGGGTTGAGAAGCTAACCCAGTTAACTTGGCTGCAATAGCATATCCATAGTTTTAATGTTAGATGTTGAAAACATTTGCGCAGCGAGGTAAAATCACTCAGTAAAGGCATTGGCCAGTTCTCCCTCATACATGCTAAGGCTCATAAAGGCCTGTTTATCCCTGTTAAGACTCTGTTTTGATCTGAATTCAGCCAAAAAAAATCTCCTTCACCTCTGCCCAAGTGTGCAAGGTGTCCATATAAGGGACTTTCATTTCTTTTGCCAAGCAACTTAAGGAAGGAAGGATGTATTGAACTTTTTGCTTATTCATTGCGCCATGCATGGCGGCTTCATAAACATACAAAAAAGAAGCAATGCTCCCTTCATCTGGGGTGTATTTTCTTTAAAAGGGATTTTAATGTCACTGCTCAAGCTCTCTGAGATGGGATAAATCACTTGTGAGTTACTTTATCATGGCAACTATTCTTAATTCAGATGGAAGGGGAAGCGTTGGAGGGTTACTCACTTTGAAAGCCACCATTTTTCTATCTGATCTTTGGTGTACAAAGTGACCCCTGTAGTGAGCACCAATTTGTAGGATCCAGCTAGTTGTGAGCTCGCTGGTTCTAAATGCCGCTGGATTCTGCAATGGTTTTATTAATTTAAAGATAAGAACATTAATAAAACAAAAAACTGAGTTTAAATGATTTTATTAGTGAAAGCGCAGGAAGAAAGAAAACGAGCCCTCTTGATATCTGAATGGTAAGTATCTATACTGTATTGAGGGTCAGCGGGAATTCAATTGTAAGTTTGGATTGTCTTAGTAAGGTTTGATTAAGGAATTATGTAAATTCAGCCTATTATATCTTAGAAAAATCACATCATTATGGCTGAACAGCGGATGGGGAGTTATTATTTGGCAAGACGTACTCAAGGGGTAACAATTCAATAATTTTTATTTAATCCCCTTTTGATAGAATTGTTGCACCTTGGGGGACCCCCGCCAAGCCTATAAAGGGGGTGGTTCCCAAGTAGGCGCTTGAATGTACCTGGTCATAGCTGGGGGAGTACCATCCAATGGATGCCCCAGGATACGCCGCATAATTGGTGTAATCCAATTTCTTGATCTCATGTTAGCCTGTGAAGTATTCAAAATCATGTTACCTCAATTTGTAGGGTTTCATTAAGAATTGGCCAGGGTCTTTTGGCTAATAAAATTGTTAATGTTATTTAGATCTAGATTACCATTATTGAGGACTTGTAAATGTCTGACATTTCCCCCTTTTTGGCCGATTTTGACCCAAACATTCTTACCTTGAAGACTGGAGTGCAAAATCTCTTTCTGCTAAGCATCACTTTTCGAAAATCAATTCAGCCTGAAATTTAGCTCCACTAAAGAGATTTACGAAAACTATTAGCAAATATGGCGGGAAACCCGCAAAAGAACTCGCAGGCTATGCCAAACGAGCCAGCACCACCCCCAAATGAAGCAACCCTCGGTTACCCACCTCAGGGTCAACCAGAATCACCCGCTCTCAAGCAGCAGCCATGAAAGCAGGCACCACCCCCCAACCTGGAGCTACTCCTACTAGCGCCAGTTCACCTGATCGCACTTCTGCAACCTGCACGCCTAACAGCTCTGTTTGTGCTGCCTCCCACCAACCCGCTGGGCTCCCTCCAACCAAGGAGGCCATCACCCACGCTGTTTTAATGGCGTCTGCTCAGTTGAATGCAACTCAGCCCATCCAGACATTCACCTCCCCCATTGTGTCAGCTAATTCAGCCCCATCTATTATTGCTGACGCCGTGTTTCTGGCTCCCTCCATGAGGGGCGATACCCAACTACCTGGCCCCCAAATTCTCAGATGTAAGGTTGGATTAGCCGCACATTCTGGTTCACTAAGCACCAAATTGGGACAATCTACTCTTCCCAATGAGGATTCAAATGGTTCGGATTTTGGAACTTCACACCAGTTCCAATCTCACCCGTCCCATTTAAACCCCGTAATTGGCACTTCTCAAGTTGGCACTTTATCGCAATATGCTGAAAACGACCAATTCACTAATCAGCCAATGAGTTTTGCCCACGAAATCACAGCAAACACTCGGGCTGAATTTACCCAAATAGATTGGGATGGTGATGAAACATCTCCCTCCTCCCAATTGGCTGGAGTTAATTCCAATCTGGATGGGACTCCCCAATTTAGCGAGGCCCAACAATCACCTGGCCCCCAAACCCTCGGATGTAAGGTTGGATTAGCCGCACATTCTGGTTCACTAAGCACCAAATTGGGACAATCTACTCTTCCCAATGAGGATTTAAATGGTTTTAGATTTTGGAACTTCACACAGTTCCAATCTCACCCGGCCCATATAAAACCCCATAATCGGCACTTCTCAAGTCGGCACTTTATCTCAATATGCTGAAAACGACCAATTTACCAATCAGCCAGTGAGTTTTGCCCACGAAATCACAGCAAATACTCGGGCTGAATTTACCCAAATAGATTGGGATGGTGATGAAACATCTCCCTCCTCCCAACTGGCTGGAGTTAATTCCAATCTGGATGGGCCTCCCCAATTTAGCGAGGCCCAACAAACCGCCCCTCAATTTAATATGACGCCAGCAACTGCTGTAACATTCCAGAAACAAGGGAACTCCGCAAACTTGTCCAAACCACCAGCTCACACTCAACCTGCAATAGCAGCCCAAAGCAAACACAAACGTACCAAAGGAGCCACTGGGGCGTGGCAAAAACCCTCTGGCACCAACGCTACCCAAAGCTGATCCCCGTGAAGTGGCGTTTATTGCCGATGTTAAGAAGAAATGGGCCGAAACTAGAGCGCAAAAAGCTCTACCTCGCTCAACCCTCTCCCACGCAATTCGCCTTTATTATGGGCATAACCCTGTTGAATTCTATACAGAGGATTACTTCTCATACTTTGCAGCGATTGCGGAGACATTCCCCTATTAACACCACCATCCATGAATCAGTGGAGGGCCACTACATCGATGTGGGCTTCACTGAAGCTGCCCTTGCTGACCATGCTGCCACCCTCCAGGTCATTATTCCACGCGGATCTCTTCGCATCTCCCGCACACGCTCTCACCTGGAGAAAATTTCATGGGTTACTTTTTCCAAACTACCAACGACTGTTGATCCTGAGTCTCTTAAACTGGCACTCCATCGTGGCTTAATGGAGTTTGGGTCTGTTCTTTCAGTGGACTTTAGCTTCCCCTCTTACTATGCTCCCACTCAAAGAGCTCGCACTGCTAGGGCGTCATTATCCCCTCCCCCACTGTATCCCGTAACATTTAGGTTATTCCTCGTGTGGCGGTAGTTGGGGCATGCCCTGGGATCTTTTTTGTCGACCCTGATCAGGCGCGCCCCCGGTGTTCATGGTGTAACGCCCTTGGACACTTGTATAGTGGCTGCACAGCTCGAAAACAAGCCCTCTTAGCCACCACCCAGGGGCCTAAACCAGGCCAAAAACGATCCCCATGGCTGCAGCAGCAATTCCACAACCCACACAATGGGTTCCCGTTCAAGACCTGCCCCCTGAGGCCTTACGCCTAGCAGTTGAAACAGCTAACCCCACTATTGGTGTGGGATACCTTCGCGCTCATGCCCCCTTCCAATGGGCACCCCCTCCAATCTCCCAGAGTCAACTCCCTCTCTCACCAAGCGCAAGGCATCTCCCACAGGGTGCCCCTCGTCAGCCACCCCCACTCAGGGCTCCGCGGCACCCCCACCAACCCCCACCAGCAATTTATCGCATCAGCCCTCAGCTCCCAATGGAGCTATGCCCACCAGCATGGACTGGCAACTCGCGGCCTGCAGTAGAAGTGCCACCTCAAAGAAGTCCTACCCCAACCCCACAGTCCATTTCGCGGATCCTTTGCAGTGCTGGAGGAAGTGAATATGGACTCAGACTCATCAAATGGGGACACCGCGGAGGTCACCATTGAGCACCCTCAGGTCCTTCCCCTGCAACGGAGTGGGGGCAGCATCCTAGGCTGGCTTACTGGGTCCTCCGCCCCCCACCCTCTCCTTCCCCTCAGAACCCTCGACGCTCCTCACGGATTGCAGCTAATAGTCAAGCTAAAGGACTCAAAACTAGCCGCCTCACAGCAGCAGGTTTAAGCGCTGGCAACCCCCAGGACATGGAGGGGAACAGCTATGAGTCCCCATGGCAGCACCCTGGCCCTGCAATCCATCAACGCAAATGGGTTGCGGGACTTTAAGCAGAGAGCCCGCCTCCTCCGAAACTTCAGGTCAGCACAAATTGACATCGCTGCTGTCCAGGAGCCCCATATCCTCCCCCACGAACAATCTGCATGGAATGAACAGTTTGGAGGCAACTCCTTCTGGACAAACCATGCCGCCCTTATTGTTTTGAATCCCGGGTTAAAACCCATTCTTTTTCACAATATCTAGGTGGCCGCCTCATACTGGCCAAACTCACCACTCCTGACTTCTCCTTCTTCGCTGCAAGCATCTACCTGCCTAATGCAGGTCAGGAGCAAAATCGGCTCTTGGAAGAGCTCCTCCAACTCAATCTCCCACGGAATACAGTTCTCTTAGGAGATTTCAACACAACCATAAGTCGCGTCCGTGACTCTTACCCCCTGCAGCAAAGGAACGCCCTGGATCAAGTCGCCTCCAGGATTTCCTTCGCCTGAGTGGCTTTATAGATGCGCTTCCACCCTCCGCGTCTGGCCTAGGTTGCATGACTAGGATCCAGTATGATGGAGGAGCTTTCCAGTCAGCGTCACGCATAGATATGGCACTGATTGGCCCCCTGCTAATTGGCCGCGTCTCCTCTCCCATCTCTCGTGACAACCATCTGAGTGATCACAGGTCACTCACCGTTGTCCTCACCACCACACTTAGACCGTCGCGTAGGTTCTGGCCTAGGGTTGCCCCAGCTCTTCTCAACAACCCCTTCACTAAGGAGAAGCTGTCTATGACCATCCGGGAGACTCTCACCTCCCCCCACCCCACCTGCTTGACCACAAGGCTAGATGGGCGGTGACCAAGGAGGGCATCACCCGCGTTGCTTACAACTGTGCCAAAGCCCAGATGACTGCAGCTCGCGCCAGAGTCAAAAGGGCGGAAGCCAGAATCAGACATCTAGAGCGAAACTGCCAGCCTTCGCCCTCTCCCAGATGGTTGGAAGACTGGGAAGCGGCGCAGGAAGCACACCGCTTGGAGCTCACACTGCAGGAAGAACGGGCAGCAAACTTTACAACATCTCGTTACTATGCTCAATGGGAACGCCCCACCCGCTTCTTCTTTCAGAAACAGAAAGCCCGGTCAACAGCGCAGGATATTACTGCACTGAAGATTGGCACTACAACCACTTCAGATAAGGAGTAAATCACGCAGGAACTACACCGCTTCTACTCCAGCCTCTTCCATGCCACCCAGGTGGACCCATCGGACATCCAAGACTTCCTGTGGCGGGCTCCAGAGCCGCCCATTGACCCACGGGCTGATGAGGCTCTACTGGCGCCTATTTCCATCCAGGAGGTGATGGAAACCCTTCTGAAATCCCCACGGCTTAAAGCCCCAGGCCCAGACGGAATACCCTTTGAGGTGTACCTTCTAGAACCTGCAGTGATAGCCAGAACCCTCCGCGACTCTTCGCTGCACTCTTGGTGAATGGCGAGGTCCTCCCCGAATCCAGAGGCTCAATCACGACCCTCATTCACAAGAAGTCAGACCGTGAGAACCTGGCGAACTGGCGCCCCATAGCGTTGATCAACACAGACCACAAGCTCTTCACGAAGCTTCTGGCCAACCGCATCACCAAATGGGTGTCACCTCGCCTCTCCCCATCCCAGTACGGTTTTTATTCCGGGGAGGTCGTTATGGGACAACTATAATGACCTTCACGTGACTTTGACTGCTAACTCTCGTAAGGTGAATGGCTTTGTGGCTCTTCTGGATATGGAGAAAGCATATGATCGGGTAGCCTGGAAGTATATTGATGCTTCCCTGGCCCCCTTCCATCTCCCACCCGCAGCTAGGCGCTGGATATCATCGCTCTATGACCAGCTCCACACCAGAGTCCTGGCGCCAATGGGTTTTACAGTGGCAGTACCAGTTGGACAAGGTCTCCGGCAAGGGGACCCCCTGAGCCCTATCCTTTTTAACATCACCCTTGACCCCCTCTTGGCCTCCTTACAGGACAAGCTAACAGGGATTCTGGTCCCAGGTAAAGCCCCCACACGCACCATGGCATTTGCAGATGACACTGCCATTGCATTTGGCTGCCCTGGGGATGTTGCCCTCGCTGCTGTGACCATCGAGAGGTACACCAAGGCGTCCAACGCCATGGTCAACACCTCCAAGACAACAGTTGTACAGGTCGGCTCCCCCACCTTCCCCCCACCATTTGGTATTGAACCTGAGCGCGGTACCTTCCATCACCTGGGCGTTCTCACCAACCAACAAGGAGTTGCGCTAAAAGACAATGAGGACTTGCTCCTTGCAGCAGTTAACTCCAGGATTGCCAGTTGGAACCGGTGGCACATCACCCCCAGGGTCGAGCTCTGATGGCCAATGTGTTCCTCCTCTCCAAAGTCTGGTTCCTAGCGCACGTCTGCCCATTCACAGATGCCTTTTATACGCGGCTCAATGTACTCCTCCGCTGTTGGATCTGGGGCTCAAACCATCCACCAATAGCCCTCTCAACCATTGCCCGACCCTGCAATGAAGGGGGCCTAGGGCTTCTGGACACGCGATCCCACGCCACCACAATCTTCCTGAAGTTCCTATGGCCGATTGTCTGCTGGGACGCGACCCCCATGCCCCAATGGGCTCTCTCGCCCTCCGCCAGTCAGTGTCAGCAGCTCTGGGTCTTCCTAGAGCATCTCTGACCTCATTAGGGGAGTGGCTCATAAACCACCCAGGCCATCGCCTAAAACCATCCTCATCCCCCTACTGGAACCAGGCTCTCTTGCCCTGAAACGAGTAGGCGCGCGGATCCACCATGCCTTCCCATACAGAAGGGAAGGCCCTGGCCTCAGCCCACGTCGCCATGCAATTGTGCACAATGGACAAGTTGTCACAACTCGCCTCAACCCCCAAGATCGCCCTCCCATCCGCCCAAGACTCCTTGAGCTCCTCCCTCCCTCCGTGAGATTTGACCTTAAGGAATTGTGGAAGGACGTCTATCACCCCATCCTGTCAGCAAAGGTGTCCAACACCTTATGGAGAGTGCTCCACTGTTCATACAGGACAGGGGACCGGACTGGCCCTACCTTCCAGCACTGAAGCTGCCCCCGCTGTGTGTGGAGCCTATTGACTCCCACCTCCATCGTTTTTTCACCTGTCCAGGTGTCGCCGCATTTTGGCCAAAGGCCCGCGCGCTCCTCCATGCTCAGCCCTGGTCTGGACACCCTGTGCAAGACCTCATGTTTGAGCAGACATTGCCTGGTTGCCACCGACCCCTCCGTGTCCTCGCCTATGCCACAGCCATCTGGAACATCCATAACTCCTTCCTTCGTGCTGCCTTTGACCAGCAGGTGTGGACCCTTCCACACATGATCACCCACTTTCAGGTACACTTTGAGATGGCCCTGAAGGTCTGCACTATGTCGCCAACCCTCCCCGCTCAGTTGTCACTGCAGCACGGCTCTGGCGCGCAAACCCCCCTCCCTTTCTCTATGCCTCCTCCCTCCCCTTCCCTCGCCTCAGGCTCTTAGGAGCCCAGGCGTAATTCAATAAACATCGATGAATCCCCCCCTTGGGTTGGGACCATCTAGTACTAAAAAAAAGACTGGAGTGCAAATGTCTGACAAACTTTTTTTCATTTTCCATAACAAAATAGAATATATATTCAATAAGGGAAAATTATATATGTTTAAAATTCTTCAGAATATTTTTAGAGCTGAGCAGTTTAATATGAACTTTGTTTTATAGTTTACATGGTTTTTCTAAGTGGTGTCTAGCCATTTGGCTAATATCCAAGTTAATCGTATTACTTTATTTTCTTTAATTCACATCCTTTATTATGTTAGAATCTTGCATTCTTCATTTAACACACTTACTGACTAAACTAACTATTAATTTATGCACAGTTACTAAGTTTAGATGTCAATATATTATAGTACCATAATTTTGAAAATATCCCTCCTGTAGGGGGAATATTAAGGAATGAAATTAAGGACATGAGGGTAAAAATTAACTATTCAAAATTTCTATGTGAGGATTTTGGGGGGCACAGATAAAAATCTGATAGCTGTTTTGTGAAAATCCCATGAAAAAGGTAGAAATTAGAGGTGAGGAGTTATAAAATTAGGATAAAAAAATAAAAAAATGATAAAAAATTGGTATAGGAGTTTATAAATTAAAAGTTATGCATATATGATAATAATATAACAATAATCTATGATAGTAATATATTGAATGATAATAATAATAATAGGCTCTCTTCCCACTCAGTGTAACTTTCTGAGAAAATCTTATGGAAAAGTAAATTTCGATCACCCCCATAGTTTCACTTTAATGTCTTCAGATTCCCCTCTGGATGCTCCAAGGTGGGGCATCAGCAAAACTTCCCCCACCATTTTCCATCTGGTGGGAAAATGTGCTCAGGCTGGCTCGCCCAGTCATACTAAACCCCTGGGATGATTTGTTCCTCCCAAGTATCTTGACTCCCACCTTGCTCGTACCTAAATGGTGCCTCATTGCCCCCTGGTGCTCTCCTGGAGCAACATGCACTTTGACCTTAGGGTCAAGTTATGGGAAACTTTTCCCTTACCATGACCAAGCCATTATTGAAAAGGCTCAGGCGGTGATTCTCCTGCCAGTTTATTGATTTCTGCCCTTATAAGGGGTATTTTGATATTGGCTTCACCTGTGAAGCTGATGCCACCACTGTGGGAAATGTGCCTCTGGTTTTCTAGGTAACCCCTCTTCCCACAATTCAGGCCTATCTCCCAGAAGATACCACTTTAATGTTCAATCTTTGGTTTGCCCACCCACCTCCCCCTGAAATACTCCACCAGGAGCTGATTGACGTTTTTGAAAGCCTATGGCTCCAGCCCCATCTTACAATTTGTGGTCTCAAATGGGAGCACACGCCTTGCTGGGCCTTGAGCGTATGCCACGATCATCCTTGAATTTAGTAATATTGTCCTGTAAATTCCCCCTTGCGCCATCATTCCTTCTGCTCCTGACCATTCATTATGGGCCCGCGTCAAGGGAGGATAGACAATCTATCCATCCTTTTTCAAGTTGGACCACTCAAAACGCAAGTGCCCTTTCTTAGCTGCTTCCAGTATTTGATTTTTCATCTGCCAGCTTCCAATCTGCTACCCACCCTGCGCCAGTTTTGGTATGGGGTGCAATTCTAACTTCCCCTCCCCAAAGCCTGTTGCTGTAGCTGCGCCTGCAGCCACCAATCAGCCTTGTCCTCGCCCCAGTGCCACACATGCTCCCTTAATTAAGCACCAGCTTGGCCCCAGTTCACTCCCATGTTTCCTCCAACAAACCAACCAAACCTCAACCAAACGCCGATTCCCTGATTCAATTCAACCTGAACCCATAGGAGTTATTGGCTGAAATTGGAGAATCAGTTAGACTCATTAAAAAACCATTTATACTAATTGAGCGTTCTGTTAATGCAGAATGATATGCCAAATACCCCCCTCATTTATATGCCTCACAGCATAATGCCATACCATTTTGCAGTGACCACCAGCTTGCAGTCAAAGCAGCTGCCACGCCAGATTGTCATCTCCTCCTCAAATCTGTTATCAAATCAGTGGCAATGCTCACAGGATATATTCCCCCTTGTTGTAAATTTGGCGATACCCTATATCTCCACCAAAGGGTTTTCACGCAGGGTTAGGCCCACTGAGCATTTAGAACAGATGATATGAAGTTCATCAGCTCCTTGGAACACACATAAATAAACAATTATAATAAAAATGGAGCATTTTCCCCAACAACACTTCTTTTATTATAATCTAATAATCTCAGCGGATCTCTTCTAGTCCAATCTCTCTCTAACTAACTTAAAATTCATCCTATTCTCAATCTTTCCACCTCGCTGATATCTCAGCGACTTCAGTTGGTACCAATCCTTTTGCTTAATTTATTCATTCCACCATATTCTCATTGATTTCAGCTTGTTGTTCTTCAACTCTCTATCACCCTAATTTGAGGCGATCTAGATTATCTTTGTCAAACGTAAACATCGCCTTATCAACTTATTTTGAAGGTGATCCAATAACAACCTGTTATAACCCAATATTGCCTCGTCCTAAGGCGCTTGAATACTTGTTGCTCTTAAACATCCTTGGAAGATTCTGCCCATTGAATCTTTTGCAAAATTCCTCCAATGATCCGTTGATCATAATTGTGGCTTGTCATCCATTCATCTAGATTTACAACACCCCTCCTGTTATCCCCTCAACCCTCACCCCACAAAGTAAGATTACAATGAATCAATTACACAAAAATGTCAATGATGCTATCCAGAATGTTGTAACTTTAGCACGGGATCCTAAAAATTAGATTACCTGAACAATATTGCCACATTATTTAAACTCCCAGATGCCCAAATTAAAGCTGAAAAATCTTTAGCTGAATATATCAGTGCCAATTTTTAGCTGGAAATTTCCATGAGATACCAATCATTAGTGATATTGAACCACATTCCGCCAATTCCCTGACGCCCTTGCTCTCTACTTTGACATGTTCCCTACTCTGGGATGAGGAAGCTGTTGCCAAAGGGGATCCTCTGTCCCCCCTCGCCTTCCGCCATGGTTGGATAGGCGGTTTTCTACTGCCCCACCTGGTTGTTGTTTATTTGGTGTGTATCATTCAATCCATTCACGTTGTGATTTTTGTTTGAAACAATTAAAGTATTTGAGGTGGGTCAACCTTTGTAAAAATGTACCACACAGAGAATTTTTCTAGCCAGTACAGGTTTTGAACTCAAAACCTGTTGTTTGAATCAATTAGTTATATTAGTTTTTAGTTTATAGTTTTGGTCTTGTCCGTCCCCAGATTGTCTTACCCTAAATAAAACATTATAATGATAATAAAGATAATATTAATATAATATTCAATGATGATAATTTAATAATAATGTTTGATATAAAATAATATATTATTATATAAATTTTACTAGTTAAGTTTATGCAATGTATGACAACTTTTCTTCATAAATTCATTCTTAGCTTAGAGTAGAATATTTTTAAATGCGTGTCAACTTCAAAAAATATCGCATTGTTTAAGTATAAGCTGGTGAGTTTTCATAAAAGCAAGCTTAAAAGGCTCATAATAGCTTTTTGTTCTTTAAAATTATCAGTTTTATCTATTATAATGAAATGCAATTTAAAACTTTGGAATGGTAATTGTCATACAATTTTCATCACAACTTTTGGAAAAGAATGTTTTAGGGGCTAATAGTCTGATTTTACTAATAGATCCGCCTCTCTCTTGGCAAAATGATTTAACTTAAGTAATCGTTTTACTCCCTACCTTCAGTTAAACGGCCAGATTGGATTGCACTTGTCACTTGCAACCCTTTCTAGAATAGCCCACCTGAGTTTAAAGGTCGCCCAAGCACTAGCACCAATTCAGTGTTTTTGTCTATAGAAAAACCACCCATTTTTATAGTCTTTAGTAGGTTGCGTGGGTAATGAATTTCACTCACACAATGCAATCCAGAGTGGGTGGAGTTCAGCTGCAATGAGCCTAGTTTAAAGAAGAATGATTGCGTAAGATATATTAAATATATCCCCATGGTTTTATCCTACCCAAGGTAGACCAGCCACATTGTGTGAAGACCAAATGACCTTAAAATATTGTCCTGAGCGCGGATAGGTAAGTTCGTCCTCTTGTCTAAGCCTCACTACCCAGCCTATAGTGAATTTAATCCCTATCCCACTATCATCTTTGACGACCCTGTATACTAGGAAAAGGACTTTTAATAAAATATTGTTTTTCACACCCAAACTCCTACTTTAGAATAATATTAGAAATTAATTTTAGTTAAAATATTGTAGCTGCGCCAATTGATCTGGCAAATAAAAAACTCCATTTGTTGTTAAAATCCTGCCCAAAATTAGCACCTGCAAGCAACTAGTAAGCAGGATTACAACATAGTGGCTCTCTCTAAAGGGGCAGCCTGTACACTATAAGCTTAAGTATAAAAAAATTGAGGATTTTCCCGCTGTCAGCGTCACTGTATGGGTGAGAAACGGAGATCTTGCAGAAGATGAACTTTTGGATATCCCCAAACCATCTCTTTTGGTAAGGGGCAGATTGAACATACTATCTTACCTGAGTCCCGCCGCCTTACCTGGCTGGCGACTAAAGTAGTTAGGGGCCTAACTAATAAAATATATCGTGCCCTGGAGTCATTGCCTCACGTGAAAGGTATTCTTCTGTGAGGTCCTCTTATGTAACTCTATGAAACAAAACCTTCCAGACATCTATAGTCAGCTTTATTAAACCTGACTTTTCTACGTCCACAAGTTTGCATATCCCGCCATAGTCCAAATGATTCATATGCTAGGTTTCCATCACGAGGAGTTGCACTGTCAATTGGTAAACCATGATGACTTAAGATTAGCCTATGACAACTTATACAATCTGACCTCTGAACATATTGGAAATGCTAAATCTGGTGTGGAGGTGAACTACAAGTTCCTCATTCAGCTGCTTGAGTGGCTCACAACCATGGACACCGTCGTAGTAAAGTATGTAGAAGAGGCCATGAAGACCTTCTGAACTTAGTTAAACGTGTCTGCTGCTAGAAAACTCTCTCAACTTGAAGAGTTTTCCAGAGAACATGAAAATCGTGAAGAGCAATACCACAGCGAACTCTTGGCACATTCATATACCCCCAACCAGGGGTTGAACAATGTGTAGCTGCGGTGGAACAACAACTGGCACTAGCCTTGTCCCGTGTTAAAAAGCTTGAGTGGCATCAGTTTCAAGAAACTTCTAGGGCTACCCCCATCTTAGAGGTCAAGGTTGCCCAGCTGGAAAAAGAGCTATTGCTTATTGCTTCTCTTGAGAATACAACGTATTTGGCCCGCGGTTCAGCAAATATGAGATAGAAGCTCAGGGGGTCAAGACTTTTCTTGAAGGGCTCACGATGTTGAAGTAAGCGGATTGTTGGTTGATGCAGGATGAGCGTAGCTATGAACAAACTAAGGGCGACGTACGTTCCCAAGGCTCCCACCCACCTGACAGAGGGGTGTAAGCAGATGAAAGAGGAGCTTGGTAGTGTGGGGGTGGCAGAAGTTGACCTACAAAACCTAATCTCTTTAGCATCTAAACTTCGTTTTTAAAGTCAAGCCATTTGATAGCTTGGGGTTGATGACCTTGAAACTCACAAGCTGTCTATAGAAACTAGACTGGCTTCGTGTGAATCCGCCTCTCAAAAGCCTTCCTCTGCTATGAAAACCAATCTTGACGCTATCCAAGGCTATCTTGATTGGCTCTCCCGCTCTTTTGATCAGCTGGACCTTCATTCAGAGACCACGAAACAGGATGCTCCTGCGATTCATGCCCTCACTGGGGATGATTATTTCTCATTCAAACCAATATTCAAGGACAAGTTCATCCCTGGTGAGGGTATCATTTCTTCGATCTTATACATCTATTAATTAGCTATGGAAGGGGCGACTGACCACCAGAAGGTCAAGCAGTTCCTCTCTAATTTTAGGTCACATAAGAAGTAATAATGCCTCATATGGATGCCCTTAGCACTTGGTCTGATGTTAATGGCGCTCATTGACAAGTTTAGCTCAAAAAAAATCTTAAGCATGAAAAAGGAAGCCTTCATGCGCATC
Organism: Massospora cicadina; assembly: GCA_022478985.1. Lineage (NCBI taxonomy): Eukaryota > Fungi > Entomophthoromycota > Entomophthoromycetes > Entomophthorales > Entomophthoraceae > Massospora > Massospora cicadina. Next base: position 242,152 of record JAKSZP010001376.1, read on the forward strand.
AGCATAAGAAAAGGTGATTGAGTTGCTGCCTTTGCAGAACAGTTCTATTTTGAAGCGTAGCTTCAGTTAACCTCTAAGATGTTGCCATTGGACGACGCTGTTGTAGCAATCTTAACTGAGTTAACGTCTCACTACTATATGCTGATGCGCACCACTTTAATGAAATGCTACTTCTGCAATGTTTATGGCATGAAAGAGGCTATGCTAGAGGTCACTGATTTCTACAAGCTTAAGGTTTCTCGTGGAGTTGTGTCTAGATCTTGCTTTATGGCCATTGAGGATCAAAATCCCAAGCCCTTAGCCTTGAACATTGAAGACCAAAAGTATAGCTTTTTGGGTTATAAATTCCTTTTTATGCTTCAGAAGAAGTAGTGATTATCCTGGTGAACAACGAGTGGTTGACACAAAGATCACGCTCCAAATTTTACAACACTGCTTGCTGCACATCATAAGTCTTGAGTGCGTTAGCCCCTTGGAGTCTTGGTTATTCCCTGGTATACTAAACACAGACTACCAAAGACCCATCATCATTCTGTTGGGTATACTCACCTGCAATGACCTCATTGTAAAAAAACACCAAGAGATCAGAAGAGCTTTGTTATTCCCCGTGGAGGGCATTAGGTGAATTCACTTTTTTGGCTCTATGCTGGATATGGGATTGCCGTGTACAACCTGTAATGTACCTTACCAAATGTTCATCTCAGATGAGCTGACCCCAGATGATTTTAAAAAGTACATACCTTATTGAAAGGCTATAGTGACATATTTTCCAAGTTGGGTACCCACTATGGGCACATGAAGGACTGGAGCTTTTCGCCAATGTAGTTGATGCCCACACCATTTGGGCTAAACCTAATCAAAATTTAAAGGTGGAAGAGAAGCAAATGAGCACTGAGCTCAAGCGGTTACTAGATGTGGGGTTACTATTCCCTTCTCAAAGCCCTTGATCTTCCCCCTCCTGCTAATCAAAAAGAAAATAAAGGTCATCAGGTAGTCATGAATTACTTCAAATTAAACCACCTTACAAAAAAGAATAGCTATCCTTTCCCCACATTGATGAATCCCTAGCACAAATCTCCAGATCTAACTTCTTTTCCGCCATGAACTTGGCTAGCGGTTATTGTCAAATGGATCTCTCTCCACAAGATTAGGAGAAATGTGCTCTTATTTGAAGCGAGGGTTTATTCCAACTCACCAAATTACCTCAAGGGTTGTGCAATGCACCCGCAACTTTCCAGAGAGCCATGGGTCACAATATGCAGGACATTAATTAAAGTTGCTCATCGTCTATCTTGATGACATCATGGTGCTTTCTAAGTTCTTCAATGAACGTCTTACTCATCTAAAAGAAGTGTTTCAACGCTTGCATGAGTTTAACATCAAGTTGAAACACTCCAAGTCTACTTTTTCCAGAGTAAATTAGACTTCCTTGGCCATTCTATCTCTCAGGAAGCAATCCAACCCTTACTGGATAAGGTTGAAGCGATATCAAAATGCATCCCCCTAAAAATCTACAAGATTTTTTAAGTATTTCTAGGAATGATGGGGTATTACCAAAATTCATCCCCTATTTTCCCAGCTCAGTGAGCCCCTTGTATACCTTTGCCGAAGAACACTCCTTTCTATTGAGGTGCTGAACAAAAGGTTACTTTTGAGACTCTGAAACAATTGTTACAATAATATCCTATACTGCAGCACCCAGACTATGGTAAACCTTTCATTTTGTTTACCGATGCCTCAGACTATGCCATTGGGGCCATCTTGGCCCAACTGGATGAAAACAGAGTAGATTATCCCATTTTATATCTTAGCAAGATGCTACCAAAATCTGAATGCAACTATAGTTCACTGATAAGGAGTGCTTTGCCATCTTGCTAGCTATGAAACACTACCACCCTATCCTGTATGAACTAACTTCAGTGTGGTTACTGACCACGTTTCCCTGAATTAATTACAAAACATGAAGGATCCTACCAGCCATTTATCACGTTGAGCTCTAAAGCTCCAGCATAATAACATGAAAGTTTTCACCGCACTGGAACCCTTACTTATGAAAGTTGATGGGTTAACTCAGTTGCCACTCCTCTATTTGGGCAAAACTGAAGCGGAGAGGTTATATAACCTCCTTAATGACCCCAGATGACTGGGAAGATGAGGATGAAACCATCCAGAAAATGTTTCTTTGGCACTCCAGCAACACTAAAGTGGATAGTGGAAGTTGTATAAACAAGCAAGTGCCAACTAGTTGCTCTATCTTCACCCCTTAGAACGTGCACCTGCTGTCCTAGAGGCTCACTCTACCCTAAGTTATCAAGGAGTAAAAAAACCTATGAGTGGATAAGGATTGGTACCATTGGGAAGAAATCATGGATACCATTATTGAAGTCTTGGATGCCTGCCTAACGTGTAAAAAGCTACAGCTTCAAGACTAGATACTAAAATAAACTAACTAACCTCAACAACCATTCCACATCATCAGCCTAGATGTGGTAGGTCCCCTACCTCAGACTACTGATGGGAACAGATTTATCCTGGTTAGGAATTGACCACTTTATTAGGTGGATTGGAGCCATGGCTATCCCAGCCCAAACGGCCAAAGCCACTGTGACTTTATTGCATCAAAACATTTTCACTTGCCATGGCTGCCCCAGGTGCTACTCTGCAATAATGGGAAAAATTTCACCTCCAGGGTGGTCAAGCTCCTGGTTACATCTATGGGAGCCCAGCAACTTTTCTTGGCCCTCATAATCCTTCTCCAATGGAACCATAGAGAGAGTGGGTGGAACCTTGGTCTCTATCCTGTGAAAAATGGCTACTTCAAACCTATCACACTGGGATCAATTCCTGCCTAGTGATCTTATAGCCTACTGGATTAGTTATAACCCAATCCTGAAAACGCCCCATTTCATTTCTAGTATGGTCAACATTAATCCTTTGCGTAAAGGCTTAATTCCGCTGAGTCAGTTTCCAAAGTGTATTAGCCACTGAACAACCAAATTGGATGATATGAAGATTGCCGACTTTAATAAAACTCTATAGACTATATATGGAGCAATCGCCTCTTATTTTGACCTTTATTAATCTTATACTAATCGCAGACTTATCTGCAACAACTTAATCACAGGAAAAGTCTTTCTGTTCAATCCTCCATATGACTCTTTAAATCTTGGTTCCCTAAGCCAGATGCATCCTTGGCTTGTTACTTTCCTATTTGTTTTCCCTTTTCTAGAAGTTCTCATTTATATTGAAATATTGGCGCAATTTCCCTCAATTCACCATATGGTCAACATTTTGATCAATTATTATCCATATACCTTTTCCATCAATATTGAGACTCATCTCAATTCCCACTATGAGAAAATTTTTCTCTCTCATTTCAATCACTTGCAACTTATTCAATTTAAGTCTGAATCTAGTTTGATAATCTCACAGAGGAGATTAGTTTGCGCCCATGTCAGGGAGCAGTTGGGCAACTAAGGTAAAAGGCGCAAGTGGTAGGCCTGCGACTTCCAACATTCTCAAATGCCCCAGAGAAACCGGTGGATTAGATAAAAATAAAAAACTGGCAGTTACTATTTCCCCAGAAATCCTTGCTTGGCAGGTGCAATGTAACCAGTACATCAACACGCCACACTCTCAAACACTTTTTGTTAGTGGAATATGGAGTCCAGGTGTTTCTGTATATTAACAAACAGCATTGTAGGAAAATATTTGTGGGGATGTGCACACTCATTTCCTGACCGTGGTGTACGTCGCACCTCACTCCATGTTACATGGTTGGCTGGATCTCGGTTTCAAAAACAAGGAGGCAGCAGACAAAGCTGCTGTGGTGCGCATTGTGATTGACCTCCCCAAAGGGCAGCGGGTTGTTGAAACCAAGTGCACCAGATGGACAAAATAAACCAAATTTTCCTCACATTCAACTTTTTGCCCACTACAGTCAAGCGTGCCATTCTGGAGCAGCACCTGAAAGCTGGTCTCACTGTATATGGCGAAATACAATCCTTCAAGATGCAACGCTTTACGCTGATGCAACACCTTGCACTGGCAAAGCCATTGCAGTTCTGACCCCAACAGAGGAGATTGCAAAGTACCTAACCCAGATACCGCACTCCACTTTCATTAATATCAAAGGGCATACCACCCACCCTTTCTGGGTAACCGTAGACAGCGCACCCCCCCATCTGCACCCACTGTGATGCATTCAGCCATAAGGCACATGCATGCCCCACCAAAGAGGGCATCACATTCCAAGAGCACCCCTCGGCGGTCATGACCAACGGGGAGGCTCACTATGAACCAACCACTAGTACCAAAGAGGCCTTCCCGTGGGGAGCACAAGGCTGCTACTTACTAGTAAAGCCTGTCTCCCCTCAAGAGCGAAAGAAGGCCAAACAGGCCTGCAGGGCCACGGCCAAGGAAGCAGCCAAGGACGCCTCCGCTATCCCACAATCTCAACGCCAGGAGGACATAGAAACCTTCACAGCGGAAGCAAATTGGGAATCCCTCAACTAATCAGATTGGGATGCCTAAGCTGACTGGGCCACCCAATCTGAGGATCTGATGGGCGACTCAATCTCACCTGACCTTTGCAACCAAGCCCTGATTGGAACCAATTTGGTCTCCAACCTACCTGAAAAAATTTTTTTGACCTAAATGTTGGTGCACCAAACTTTTCTGCAACACAAAAAATTCGTTCAACAGTGGGGAAACCAAAAGCAAAGGCAAAAGCCAACGCAAACTTGTCTGCTAAAACTAACAAAATTTCCAATAGTGTTGCTGCAAACACCCGCGCCACCGTGAAGGCCCGTGGGGATCCAGAGAATGCTGGTGGGCCTGGGACCACCCCCTCACACCTAAGGTTCAGTTGGGATTTTTGCCCATATTCCCAGCCTGGTAGATTACCTGGTATCGCTAGGGTAAAAATTCCCTAAGGCGAAGTGAATTGGAAAATGGTTGACCCAAATTTCAAAGGAACTACATTTGGGGGATTTTAGGATATTTGCCTGGTCAAATCCATTGGGGATTATTCCAGATGAATACCTAATATCTCATTGGGCCGAGCAGCTGTCAAAATAAGGGCATCTGATAGTGATTAACTATCAGGTATACTAATTGGGATTGGTTGGGTTTCATTACCGACTTATTGGGAATGTTTGATGAGTTGTGAGGCGAGTGATGCCGCCTGCAACTAGCAAATCGATTGGTTAGTGAAGTGACCTGCCATAATGGGTAAAAAGTCCCATTATCTAAGCAGGTCCCTAGCCAATTATGGATGATTTGCTTGGATTGAGAGGAAAACGTTAAGTATATATTTTCAACTCTTTCTGTTTGAGGTCTCAAGGATGTCCAACATCAGAATTCTAGTCAGGATGGGGAAGACCATCGCTGCCAAGATGAGGAAGGGTGATTCAATGGCAACGGCTGCCATCTCATTGAAGAGGTGTCAACCAAGGGTTAGACAGCTGAATCCCTTATAAATTCCCTAGAATTCACTAAAATAAATAACACACATTTATAGACGGATAAAAATTAATAAAGGACATTATTAGTTTAACTGTAGATTAGGTAATAGTTAGACTATCATCATCTAGAGTGAAGATTCCATCTCAAGGATATTATTGCACAAGGCAATAATTGGTAGACTCTCAGAGAAGAGTAGAGATCCAAGCGGGGATCTAGAGATGAAGGGAACCACAGCTAAGGGATTGCTGCCGGCTGTATGTTGGGCTGAAGGAGACTGTCATCAGAGGATCTTAACAAAGATCAAGTGGACAGGATTACAGGGAATGAATTCCTAAGAGTGCAATATCCAGTATTAATCAGAAATACTGGCTGAAGCGTTGGTCCTGAAGAAAATTCTAACTCAACTACGGATAATAGCCATCAAGCTATTATCAGATTATATATATTCTTACAACGCAAGGTGCATGAGGAAACTGAACCTGTGCAGTAGAAAGATTACTAGGGTTGACCTCCAATAATCAACTCCAATGAGTAAAATTTTTACAAGTTGGTGCTCACTACAGGGGTAGTTAGGTAGAAGGATTTATCCAGAAGGTTGTACAAAGAAGTGATGCGTAGGTTGTGGTCTGAGATTGCCACAGTAAACCAGAACGCCTTAAACTCTGCAGACCACTGGGAGTCGTGGCCTTGGAAGAACGAGTAACCAAGGTGGAAGAAGGAGTTGATAATGTAGCCAACTTCAGGAACGAGTTACTTGGCAAAGTGAACTCGTTAAAGAAGAAAGAAGGAGGCCTTGTCCAAGAGGTCCTATTTCTTAAAATGGAACGTGAAGCAGATCATGTTTGTTTGAGAAAATTCGGTGTGGACATCAAGAAGTTATTAAAGAAAATAGAAAAATTTAAAGCACACAGAAGTGCAAGCGAGTCTGATGTGGCTAATGATGCCAAAGAAGGAAGTCTTTGAATGATAC